>LBNU01016799.1:61581-71647 GCA_014162995.1 Artemisia annua | reverse complement strand
TATGCTTTGTGGGAAATCATCTTAAATGGTGATTCCTTCAAGCCTCAACAAAAGACTGAGAAGATTGGAGACAAAGATGTTATAACAGTTTATGTGCCTACTACAACAGATGAAAGGACCCAAAGAAAGAATGATCTGAAGGCCAGAAGTTCATTGCTCATGACTACAAACAATTTTCTAACGCACTAAAAGACAAAATAAAATTTTAGAAAAAAGAAAATTGATTATTTAATAAAAATCCTAATTAATATGAATTAAAAACTAATTAATACTAATTAAATTCTAATAATTAGACTACCAATCCTAAAAATCTGAAACTATTTTCTGAAAATGCTAAAAGGTAAAACAAGTTTAAGAAAAATATAAAAACTATGGGTACAGTTCAAAAATAAGCAGTAAATAAGCTAAGAAGCAAAATAAAGCTAGAAAAGAATACTACAATAAAAATAAAAAAGGGAAATAAGAACTTGAGAAGTCCCTAAGGAGTGTGGTGTTGGGGTTTAGAGTGCAGGAGGTCAGGGGTTCGAATCCCACCTCTTGCACTTTTTGCAAAACATTTTTTTTTCAAATTTTCTTTTGCAAATGATTTTAACAACAAAAATAGCAAACTTTTACAAACCAACTTTTACTGAAAAGTTAAAAACAAGCTTATGCAAGGTTAAATTCTCAAGAGATAGCTTTTTATGTTTGAGGTGATTTTTTTTTTCACAACACTACACAACCAATTAAGCGAATAAGCCAATTAAGCTTGAACAAACAAACAGAAACAAAAACAAACTAAACAACAACAACAACTGATATTAACTAACAACAACAAGAACAAGAACATCAGATCTGCATCAACAAATTCAAGCTTATTTTAAAGATATTCCACTCAATGGAATTGGTGTAGTATTGCTGGGAGAATTGACTACTATGTGGGAAACAGAAGAAACTAGCACAAATGATATTTGGAAAGATCAAGAAGAATGGGAGATTCTAAGCTGGAGATTCTTTTCAAATGCTGGTGTTTATACCTTAGAGCTGGAAGATGGTACAATGATCTACATGCTGGCAGAAAGGAGATATCCTCTTACAAGAGATTTGATGCTGAGAATGCTGGATCATGGTATGGAAGTTGAAGAAGAAGATAAAACAGCTCTAATGGTGATTAATTTGTTCATCAATTGGACAATTTTGAAGGATGATGATTGAAAAATACTGGTATGATCTTAATTGTGTAAAATCTTTTGAATAAACAAGTACTTTATTCAAAAGTACTGGTGATCAAACAGTACTTTCCCAAAGTACTGCTTGCAGCTTAAAACCAGTTACATTCTTTTGGAATAACAATTTTTTTCATGTGCAAAATAATTTTTGAAGCAACAAATAATTACAGCAACAAATTGTTTTTGAGTAACACATGGTGTTAGTATTTGTACTACACGACAAATGGTATTCAACTCACCATGTTTAACAGACAAGAAAGAGTTTGATTCATCATGAGGGTACGACTCTGATGTGACAATCAAATCCGTTTTTAGTTGACAATTTACTAAAAATTGTATGGTTTCAACTCACCATATCTGAAATAAGTGAAGAGTTGGCTAGCCCACAAGAAAATGGCTTGTGGTAAAGGCTGTGGAAAATCCATTTATATGGTAATTAGTTCACCATGGTTCAGATCTAAGAACTAACTAGTCCATAAGCAAACGGCTTTTGGTAAAGACTACTCAAATCCGTTGATAGCTGATGATTTGCTAAAAATCATATGGTTATCAATGTACCATGGTTTACTTAACCTAAACATTGGCTACTCCAGAGTTAATGGCTTTGGTAAAGAGACATCAAAATCCATTAATTTTCAATGATTCACCTCTCACAGGAGTTAACACACCTGGAAGTGATGAGAATAGTATGAAACTGAATATGATTTGATGTATCTAATGTTGCTGAGTAGCTGAGAAGAAGAGTTTAAGTTGCTGTAAAGATAAAAGTTTGTTGCTGATAAAGATTGCAAGTACTTTATGCTGATGATGACAAAACAACGAGTATATTTTTCAAAGAAGACAATCTTTCCATGAAGATAAAGCTTACACAAAGAAAACTTGAAATCAAACAAGTAGAATTCAAGTTAGGGGAGGATTGTTGGGGTATAAAAGATCAAAGTACTGCTGGATATCAAAGTGCTGCTCTTCAGAGTACTGCTGAAGTATTAAAGTCAAAGTACTGCTAGTGATCAAAGTACTGCTCGTTGATAAGTCAAAGTACTGCTTGAAGATAAAGACTGAATATATTATTAGAATTAGAATATTATGTAATCTAGAATATTCTATAGTTAGGGATTGTATACTTGTCGTTCAAGTTATGTAAACCGACTAGGGTTTTCCTTGTGCCTATAAAAGGATCCCTAGGTTGGCATTAGAGATAAGAGAGTTTTACGAATACGATTTAGAGAAGTTAGAGTTGTAATAGTCTGCATTCTACAAGCAGATTTAAGGTGTTAATATAATCAAAGTTTGGTTAATTCTTCTTAGCTTTGTTAAGTAATTCCGCATACTTAATAGAGTAATTCAGTGTTTCATTGTTAGTAGATTAGGATTTATCCAAGGCTACTAAACCCTTAACAAGCTATATAATAGTTTGGTCAGAGTATAACGATCCAACAACGCTTTTCTCCATATTAGAAGTTCTCCCATTTATTTTCTTGTTATTTTATTTTTATTGCATTTGTAGCTATTTGGGTTAGTTGACTAGCAACTAATTCCGCCCACTCTTCCAATACCCGATATTTTTACTTGCTTTCCATAAAATATAAAAATACAAAAAGAATCATCTCTCACCTCTAGACCTAGTTTAATCAGTTTCAATCCTAACGAATACTATTCCCCAAGTAGAACGATCAATCCCCCGGTACTTGCCTATACTACATCGGTCAGGTACACTGCCTGGTGGGGATTGCAAGCTTCTCAAGATCCCTTGAGAGGTAAAACCTTTTGCAAGGTTGCAAAACCATGCATCATTGAGAAAATTGGGGAGCTTGAAAAGCTACTTATTGATGGGAAAGCTACTCTTGTGGATGATGATGATGGTAATCCTATTAAAAAGGTTGATTATCCGGGTAATAAAAAGGATTCTCCTTCTACTTCTTCTACTAAGAGGGTTAACCCATTCTCTAAGGTGAGAGAGATTATTGATTCCGATAGTGATGAAGAGGAGGTTGTGAACACTTTTGATGAGTCAATGAACCTATTTGGTGGTAGTCATGATCGTGAAGATGATTATGATAACTATGATTATGATGACTATGCGGATTAGGTCTACGATCTTCCAGGGAATTTGGATGCTTTTTATGACACGTATGGTATCAAGCTCATAGGCCTTGGTAGGAAATAATTTTGTTTTCATAGGAGTCTAATGTTATCTTTTGAGCAGTGGTTTATTTTCTTGTTTAGAGAATAGGAAGTATCTTGTTATGTAAGCTTTTCGTCTACGTAACGGGCTGAGATATGGGATTCACCCATATCCTTTGTACTTCAACATTTTTTGGAGTAATATATTTACCGGGTCTTTGACCTTTTACCCAAAAAAAGCACTTGGTTCTGTGCAATATACTAGTGTGGTTTAAAAACTTGGCATAATAAACTTATTTGTTTCATAAGTTTGAGGAAGGGTGTTAAAATTAATAACATCATTTGCAAACTTATAAAACTAAAATGTTTAGAGTGTAAATGTTTTACCAACTGTTTTTTACTAACACTTAACTTTGAGCTTGTTTTGTAAGTTTGTTATTGTGCAGGGTGTTGTGTGTAAGATTGAGCTATATAAGCTGAAGACCGGATCTAGGGTTTGGTTAACTCATTATTTTCTCAGTATTCTCACCCACAAAAACTCATTATTTTCTCAATATTCTCACCCACAAAAAACTCTCACAAATTCTGGTGTACTCTCAAGATTGTTGATCACTTTCTAGGTTTAGTTGTGGTTTAGCAGTTTGGTTTTAGTATTAGATCATCTTGCTCTATAGTTTCTTTGGTTTAGGTTTTAGTCTTTTTGGTTGTAAGTGTGAGTGATTGTATTTGTTTCTGATAGCATTTATTTTGGGGACTATCATTCTCTTTGTAATCTATAGACAAACACTCAGTTGAGGACTTGTCATATGTGTTTATTGTTTTAATAAAAGTTTATATCAAAAAAGGATGGTTGGTTAGGTGATTAGCTATTTAGTTGTTTTGGTACCATTTTAACAGGGTTCATGTTGCACAATATAATAAAAAAAATACCACAACACATGTTATAGACCAGTCATCCATCATGCACATTTGATTGCATCGGAAGTCTTCAACATTACGAAATGCAGTAAAACGAAACTAAAAAGTCAAAAATCAGAAATTAGACACTATTTCGTCTGTTTGGCAAAAATACAATGAAGGGATTCTACCAAAGGTTATAAAAAGAACCAAAATTTCCAAACATCATCAGTGTACCTTGACAACTCTTATCGTTCTCAGTCGATATATTAGAAGGTCTAAAGAAACCAAACAAGTCAAAAGGGAAGAGAAAGTCAAAAATAGTACCATTAGCATACAATATGGATTTCGGCTATGGGGGATGCTCGATGGAGCTTCAACAACTTTCTAGTGAACATATAGCATCCATGACATCTTGTACACACTCCAACAATGTGTCTAATAACCATCTTCCTTAGATGGAAGAGTAAGCAAGTAACGACTTAATCAGACACAGTTCAACTTCTGAATCATCAATAGATACCAACTCCACATTCTGAAGTTGCATCTTTCCAATCAAACCAATTTCTATTTCCCGAGAAGAAAGGAGAGGTGGTCGGACACGTTTATCGTAAGTACCCTACATTATAAGAACACATTCATAAACACAACAATTATCAGAGTTCATGATGAATAATATATTACGTATGCGTTCTACTTACAGTGATATTCAGAGTCTGCAAATTTCGAGAGCCACGGATCAAGTCGATAGCAAAGAAGACAATGGCGCGACTGTTGAAATCTAATTTCACTAATGTAAGAGTGTTGAGGTGTAAGGAAGCAGAAACACTCTTTATATCACCAGTATGAGCCAAGAACTATAAATATGGTAAAAGTTAGAAACATCATCAAATCTTTGTATGATATTCTTAAAAGTAAAATTTAATACCCAACCTTGGTGTTACCTTGCACTCTTGAAAATCTAAATGCAACTCCTCAAGTTTTGGAAGAAGACTCAAAAGTTGAAAGATACCTGTACTTTTTATCGCCATATTACCAAGCTTAGACAGCGACAAAGATAACCATTTTAGGTTTCCAAGATTAGCAATCTCAGAGTATTTCACTTTGCTCAAAAATGGTCATGATCTACTGATTCGTTGTGTTTTTGTGTCAAAACGTTATATCAAAAATATCAACAAAGTGAGGTCAATGTTATCGTGAGGACAACAAGACGTGGAGAAATACAAGTAAACCCTTCGTTAAAAGGATTACCTCATAAACTCGTGCAATGTGATATTTTTAAGACCGGTGTTGGGAATAAAGCTAACAGTTACCACTGATAGGCTTGTGGAAGACACTGCTGAAGAATGCACTGGCAGTGGAAACTCATTACCACTGCTAGTACATATAGTTACCACTGCTTATTAGATAACTGATGTATTCGTGTATAGATAAGTATAGAATAGATTTTGTGTATATTCTATTTTGATAGCTTAATACTTATCTTGTAAAGGACTCCTTGCTCTATAAAAGGAGATCCTAGGTCATTGTCTAAGGTACGAATTACTCTAGAGAGCTTCAAGGTGTAACCCTAATGATAGCTAAGATCACTCGTATTATTATCATTAATAATATTGAAGCTTTGTGTTACATACTACTGTTCTCACTCACAATACATCACATAAGCAATCTTCTAAGTGTTGCTAAGTAAATTCCGCGTGCTTAACAACATTACTCAAAGTATCTCTAACACAAGGTGTGTGTTTAGATCCATCAAGTGGTATCAGAGCCAGGTTTCTGATACTTTGATTTAGAAGATCCAAGAAGAAGCTTAACTCACTCACTCAAAGATGGAGATGGAAAACAATCAGTCAAACTCTTCTGTTCCAAGACTTCCCAAACTCAAACTTAATGAGTTTGAGATGTGGAGGATCATGATAGAGCAATACTTTCTTATGTCAGATTATGCTTTGTGGGAAATCATCTTAAATGGTGATTCCTTCAAGCCTCAACAAAAGACTGAGAAGATTGGAGACAAAGATGTTATAACAGTTTATGTGCCTACTACAACAGATGAAAGGACCCAAAGAAAGAATGATCTGAAGGCCAGAAGTTCATTGCTCATGACTACAAACAATTTTCTAACGCACTAAAACACAAAATAAAATTTTAGAAAAAAGAAAATTGATTATTTAATAAAAATCCTAATTAATATGAATTAAAAACTAATTAATACTAATTAAATTCTAATAATTAGACTACCAATCCTAAAAATCTGAAACTATTTTCTGAAAATGCTAAAAGGTAAAACAAGTTTAAGAAAAATATAAAAACTATGGGTACAGTTCAAAAATAAGCAGTAAATAAGCTAAGAAGCAAAATAAAGCTAGAAAAGAATACTACTATAAAAATAAAAAAGGGAAATAAGAACTTGAGAAGTCCCTAGGGCAGATGGTTGAGGAGTGTGGTGTTGGGGTTTAGAGTGTAGGAGCTCAATGGTTCGAATCCCACCTCTTGCACTTTTTGCATTTTTTTTTTCAAATTTTCTTTTTGCAAATGATTTTAACAACAAAAATAGCAAACTTTTACAAACCAACTTTTACTGAAAAGTTAAAAACAAGCTTATGCAAGGTTAAATTCTCAACAGATAGCTTTTTATGTTTGAGGTGATTTTTTTTTTCACAACACTACACAACCAATTAAGCGAATAAGCCAATTAAGCTTGAACAAACAAACAGAAACAAAAACAAACTAAACAACAACAACAACTGATATTAACTAACAACAACAAGAACAAGAACATCGGCAAGATCAAACAATAAGAACAACAGGAACAAGAACAACAAGCAAAAGAAAAAGCAGCAGCAACAATAAACAGATTGATACTTAAGCTTTCAAAAGCTCAAACAATCTAATAAACAACAATAAGAGCAACTACAAATAACAACTAGATCAACAACAACAACAAAAAACAAGAAGGAATCAAGATCAACAAACTCAGATGTATACTGAGCACATCAGCAGAAGCAGTGAGCTTGGGAGGGACTTTGAGGGCAAAATAAGCTAGGGTAATAAGCACTTCAGGCCAAACCACTATTGAATCTAACAAAACACCCTAGCAGGCTCAACAAATCACTAAAAATCAGGTCCTAAGCTCAAGAAATGAGCAAGTTGTGAGGTTGAGAAAAACGGGTCAAATGCACTATGGCTGGGTGCAGGACAGGTTCACAACCAAAGAGTCAACTTCACATTCAAATTTGAGTGACCAAATGACTTTCAAATTCCAAAATTCTTTTTGATTTAGATTCACAAGCTGGCAAGGTTTTCAAATTAACAAAGGATTCTTGGTTTCACCAACAGATGAGTCCTACAAATTGAAGTGAAGTTTGTCCCATTTTCACAAATGCAAGTTTTGACTTTTTGATTTCTTGAACTATTTTGACTAATGTGAAATTTGAATGATCATAGATTACTGAATTAGTTATACTAAGCTAAACTGAGACTAAATTAAGTAACTTTATCAAGATTTAAACTGATTTGATGATTATGGATTTCTAAAATCCCAACAGTTAAACAGCCATAAGGATCATAGGCCAATTTTGACTTTTTGGCTAATGGCAACTGACTTTATGCTATAGCTACACTAACTTGGCCCTGAGAATGATATCTGAACAAATACTAACCACTGAGATCCACTAGAGTTCAGTTAGAATGGCAAATCCAAACACCCCATTATAGACTGTTTTCAAAATATTAACTAGACAAATCTCTAAACACAAAACCTAATCAATTAATTAACCTGAACTATGATCAAATAAACTTAGTTAAGTAAAAATCAACATCAAATATCACAAATTCTAACTTCTACAACTTATGACCAAATTTGATGAATAAAACCTACTTGTCATCCACAGCAAGGAGAAACTCTGAGAACTCAGGATCAAGAACACCCTATATGCCTCCCATGAGGCTCTAAACCTTATCCACCACCATCTGCAGCTTCTTCTTCTTCAATCTTCTTCTATATTTTTTTTATTTTTGAATTTTTCTTTGTATTTTTTTTTTCTTTTTCTGAGTTTATGCTTTCCTTTAACTTCAAATGACTTTTAAAAGGTTTAATAAAATTCCTTAAACTATTTGAGATGCAATTAAGTGAAATAACAAGAAATTTAAAATTTGAAGTAAAAATACGAATTGCTTGAAACTGAAAGGAAACTTAAATTAACTTGAAAACTTTGAATTACAATTGAAAAATACAACTACTGAAAGAAAATTACAAAGGAAAAGATGCCCTTGAATGCTTACAAAGCATTCCTATTTATACTATGAATGTGGTAGGTACCAAATGCTCCTCATGTGCTTGCTTCTGAGAAATTAGGGTTTCAAATGGTCCTCTTGATCCTTGTGAACAAATCCCAGCTGTCCAATTGCTTTAAAAGTAATCCTAGCCTTTAAACCCAATTTGGCGCCAAAAAGTGTTGTGGGGATTTAGGGTTGCCAGCTTGTTAAAGGTGTTAGGTATGGTTTTGTGAAGGGTTAGTGGGATTGGGAGATGGGATGGGGGAGCTTTTGAGGGTGGATAAACGTGTTGCAGTCTTGCAGAGGTGGTGTTGGTTATGGTGTTTTACCCAGTGGATTATGGGAGGGAGGAGGAAGAAGGGTGTGGGTTTGACTTCTTGACCGAAGTTTTATAAAAACGGGGGGAGTGGGTTAATAATATTAGTGGGATTGGGCTGTTGGGCTAAGGGTGTTTAATGGGCTGGAGTGGGTTAGGATTAGTGAAGTTGGGTTAGATTTAGGATTTGGTAAATAAACAAATGGTCCATTTGGCTTGTAGGTTAATTAAACACAAGGACCAAAATTGTAATTTACTGAATCTTGAGGGACCACTTCTGCCATATCTTCAAACTTACGTCAAGGGCCAATTATGTCATGTTTTGAATTCCAAAGGTCCTTTTGATGATTAAATTCCAAAATGAAATATCCGGGGACCAAAGTTGCCAATCTCTGAAACTTGAGGGACCTTAGTGTAAATTCTTCAAACTCTTAACCCAAGGGTTAAATTTGACAACTTGTGAGTTCCCAAGGACTAATGTTGACTTTTTCATCCAAAATATTTCACCAGGGGCCATTTCTGCCAATTTCTGAAAGTTCAGGGACCAGACTTGTAAATTTTTGAAAGCTTTTCACCCAAAGATCATTTTTGATTTTTAAGGACTTGGTTTGACTTTTCTCTCAAAATAAATGCTTAGGGACTAATTTTGTCAAGTTTTGAAAGTTGGGGGACTGAAACTGCCAATTATGCAAACTTTGGTTGATTTTCATCTGTTTTTAATCATTTTGCATCTAAAACATATAAAGCACGATCTTTGGGATATTTTTAGTATTTTGATGCCTATCTGGGTGTTTTCAGATGTTTTTGCAGTTCAGATTGACCAAAAATGATGAGTATTTGCACACTCATCAATCCCCCACACTAAACTATTGCTAGTCCCTAGCAATCTTTTATAAAACTTAATGGATTTGAAGTCTCTTTACCAAAAGCCATTACTTCTGGAGTAGCCAAATGTTTCAGTTCAAGTAAGAACTATGGTACACTGATAACCATATGATTTTGAGCAAACCACAAGCTTTCAACGGATTTGATTTGTCTTTACCAAAAGTCGTTTGCTTTTAGACTAGCCAACTCTTGATGGACACAGTCAACATCTTGGTGAGTTGATTACCAATTATGGTTTTCCAACGCCTTTACCACAAGCCATAATCTTGCGGGCTAGTCAACTCTTTACCGAAGATATGGTGAGTTGAGCACCATACAATTTTTGGCAAATTGCCAGCCTTCAACGGATTTGAGATAT
>LBNU01016799.1:5092-53263 GCA_014162995.1 Artemisia annua | reverse complement strand
ACATGATAATCAATAGTTAGGTTTCATTAGATCTAAGCAAACACAAAGTAAATTAGCCTAGCATGTTAAAAGAAAGACAAGTACAAGCATAAATCACACAACACATAGACATATTGTATGAATAAAGACTTATCTTGGATTAAACATGCAAGTTAGAGGGGTTAGGATACCCTCTAAGGTCACTAATACACGAACTAGGTTTTAACCCTAAAGTTCTCCACTCCAAAATTCGACTTATGGTTCCACTTGGTTCTCTTAGGTTATATCAAATAAAGAAAAATCGTTCTATATATATAGAAAACGCGGGCTGACGGCGTCAGCCCAATAGGTGACGTCGTCAGCTCGGCGATTAGGGTTTTCTGACGGCCTTCCTTGACGTGGTCATAATTGCTGGTTCCAGATCTGACGGCCTTGGTTGACGGCGTCACAATTTTGCACTACAAACTCTCTGGCCCGTCACGAGTATTTTTCCAATTCTGGACTTCACTTGTTCCTGACGGCGTCACCTTGTAGAGTATGACGGCGTCACCTTCAGTAATCTTCAAGGTCTTTTGAGTTTTTGTTGATTTCCGCACTTTTTCACTCCGAAAACGCCCGAAAATGCTTCTTTTATGATTTTCCCTTCAAAAGTACCTAAAATGAGAAAAGAAACGACTTTGGGTGAAATCCAAACCAAAAACATACGAATTAGGACTCAAACCGACCCCTAAAAACGTAACATTTTTCGTCTCATCAATGTGAGATTTGAATGATCATAGATTACTGAATTAGTTAAACTAAGCTAAATTGAGACTAAATTAAGTAACTTTATCAAGATTTAAACTGATTTGATGATTATGGATTTCTAAAATCCCAACAGTTAAACAGCCATAAGGATCATAGGCCAATTTTGACTTTTTGGCTAATGGCAACTGACTTTATGCTATAACTACACTAACTTGGCCCTAAGAATGATATCTGAACAAATACTAACCACTGAGATCCGCTAGAGTTCAGTTAGAAAGGCAAATCCAAACACCCCATTATAGACTGTTTTCAAAATATTAACTAGACAAATCTCTAAACACAAAACCTAATCAATTAATTAACGTGAACTATGATCAAATAAACTTAGTTAAGTAAAAATCAACATCAAATATCACAAATTCTAACTTCTACAACTTATGACCAAATTTGATGAATAAAACCTACTTGTCATCCACAGCAAGGAGAAACTCTGAGATCTCAGGATCAAGAACACCCTATATGCCTCCCATGAGGCTCTAAACCTTATCCACCACCATCTGCAGCTTCTTCTTCTTCAATCTTCTTCTATATTTTTTTATTTTTGAATTTTTCTTTGTATTTTTTTTTTCTTTTTCTGAGTTTATGCTTTCCTTTAACTTCAAATGACTTTTAAAAGGTTTTAATAAAATTCCTTAAACTATTTGAGATGCAATTCAGTGAAATAACAAGAAATTTAAAATTTGAAGTAAAAATACGAATTGCTTGAAACTGAAAGGAAACTTAAATTAACTTGAAAACTTTGAATTACAATTGAAAAATACAACTACTGAAAGAAAATTACAAAGGAAAAGATGCCCTTGAAGGCTTACAAAGCATTCCTATTTATACTATGAATGTGGTAGGTACCAAATGCTCCTCATGTGCTTGCTTCTGAGAAATTAGGGGTTTAAATGGTCCTCTTGATCCTTGTGAACAAATCCCAGCTGTCCAATTGCTTTGAAAGTAACCCTAGCCTTTAAACCCAATTTGGCGCCAAAAAGTGTTGTGGGGATTTAGGGTTGCCAGCTTGTTAAAGGTGTTAGGTATGGTTTTGTGAAGGGTTAGTGGGATTGGGAGATGGGATGGGGGAGCTTTTGAGGGTGGATAAACGTGTTGCAGTCTTGCAGAGGTGGTGTGGGTTGTGGTGTTTTACCCAGTGGATTATGGGAGGGAGGAGGAAGAAGGGTGTGGGTTTGACTTCTTGACCGAAGTTTTATAAAAACGGGGGGAGTGGGTTAATAATATTAGTGGGATTGGGCTGTTGGGCTAAGGGTGTTTAATGGGCTGGAGTGGGTTAGGATTAGTGAAGTTGGGTTAGATTTAGGATTTGGTAAATAAACAAATGGTCCATTTGGCTTGTAGGTTAATTAAACACAAGGACCAAAATTGTAATTTACTGAATCTTGAGGGACCACTTCTGCAATATCTTCAAACTTACTTCAAGGGCCAATTATGTCATGTTTTGAATTCCAAAGGTCCTTTTGATGATTAAATTCCAAAATGAAATATCCGGGGACCAAAGTTGCCAATCTCTGAAACTTGAGGGACCTTAGTGTAAATTCTTCAAACTCTTAACCCAAGGGTTAAATTTGACAACTTGTGAGTTCCCAAAGACTAATGTTGACTTTTTCATCCAAAATATTCCACCAGGGGCCATTTCTGCCAATTTCTGAAAGTTCAGGGACCAGTTTTGCCAAATGTGAAACTTTAGGGACCAAACTTGTAAATTTTTGAAAGCTTTTCACCCAAAGATCATTTTTTATTTTTAAGGACTTGGTTTGACTTTTCTTTTCAAAATAAATGCTCAGGGACTATTATTGTCAAGTTTTGAAAGTCGGGGGACTGAAACTGCCATTTATGCAAACTTTGTACGATTTTCATCTGTTTTTAATCATTTTGCATTTAAAAGATACAAAACACGATCTTTGGGATATTTTCTGTATTTTGATGTATTTCTGAGTGTTTTCAGATGTTTTTGCAGTTCAGATTGATCAAAAATGATGAGTATTTGCACACTCATCATCTACTCTCAGAATCTCTAGTAAGGGACACCGTGCGATGAATTCCCCAACCTTCCAGTTTTCAAATTTTACCATATTAAAGTCAAATTTTAAAAGATTTGGAAAACCCCCGAAACTAGGTGTCGGCGGAAAGTACCAGTAATGGAGCTCCAAATATTTCAAATTATGACAAGAGAAAATATGGGTAGGCAAATGAAGTTTAGTGCTATGCCCATTTATAAGAGTGAGCTCTTTAATTCCTTTTCCAGACAAGAACATAAGCCAATGACCAATTTCAACAGCATCCAACTTGAAACACGATGGTAAATAAAGGACAAACTTTGTTATGTCGCATTTAAGGTGAAGTATAAATCTACTCAAACTTTCTGAACTAAAATCACTTAGACGATTTGATCTTCGCAAATACCCAAAAAACTTATAATCAAATATAAGTTGCGTTAGCAAAGTCCTCATAAACCTCCACTTTCTCGATAAGATGCTAGTACTCACTGCATCTTGAATTGGCAAACGATCTAGAATATTAGTTACCACATCCGTTGGCATGCTGCTTATGGTATCTTCTAATACAGATTTAGACGCTTTACGTGTTCAATGATCACATTCCATTACTCTCGAGAGAAAACAGATAAAAGCTACGATTATAATCTATGGAGGAAGATTATATATCTTGCCCCATGTTACTCAAATACCATCACTTTAGTCATTATATTATGTACATTGTAAACCCTAAATATTTGTATCCTTTTTATGCAGATAGTATTGTATTAATTAAAACTGGAAAATTAGGAGAATGTAATCCCTAAATATTTGTATCCTTTTTACGCATATAGTATTGAGTTGATAGAAACAGTAAAAATAGGAGTTAGAAGCTGAGTAAGTCTAGAATAAGCTCTTTGAAAAATGCAAAGACGCTGCTACCACCACATAACTAATTAACAAAAATACATTAGGGTTCCCTTTTTTTACCAGCGATGAAGGGGTATTTGGGGATGCTTCATGTTATACAGTAGATTAATCATTTTGAAGATTTTGATTAATTTAATATTTAATAGTTTACTAATGAATGTTGTTCTTGCCACAAAAAAATTTAGAAAATAATGTTACTTTTCAATATATCCACATTTTTTGGATGATGGAATTTTACTCTATAGCATATTCGTATCAGCATGGCTTCTTTAGCTCAACACGATCTATCACTTTTGAGGCGAGGCCGAGTTCGACACGATGTTTCATGTTTTTTTAGATGTATAAGCTTTTTGAGGTGTAATATATACAAAGTTTTTTGTATTATGTATCAAGTGTATCCATTTATTTTTGGGGTTGATTTGTATCAGTTGTATCGGTAATGTGTTTGAATTTGCTTTTAGGTGTATCAGTTTATGTCCAAGACTTTGTAATAATGTATCAGTTTTTTGATATTTTAATGTATCCATATTTGTAAAATGGAGTTGTTGATATTTGTGTATCAAGATATAATATAATGCCTTGTTCTATCCCTTTTTCTTAGTTTTGGTTCCTTTAGTTCGAACCACCATCGTTGAAATTTGTGTATCAGATTTGGAATCTATGTATTACGTGGTTATAGAGTGTGTTTGTTTTCGAAAGATGTGTCAGTTG
Source organism: Artemisia annua (assembly GCA_014162995.1). NCBI lineage: Eukaryota > Viridiplantae > Streptophyta > Magnoliopsida > Asterales > Asteraceae > Artemisia > Artemisia annua. The sequence continues at coordinate 48,860 of LBNU01016799.1, read as the reverse complement.
TGTATCAAGTTTATGTATTTTATTGAATTTTTAACATGTACTAGTTTATATAGATGTATCAATAGAAATGTATAATGCTTCGTGTATTAATAATTTTGTATATATATCGATTTTTGAAATATATAATAAAAAAAATCACAAACTAGTGAAATATGTGTACCAGGAAATCTATTGAAAGCGGCAAAAAATAAATAAATAAATAAAATTAAAAACATATACTGAATGTACGTAAGAAAAACCACAAAAAATGTTAGACCAAATTTTAATTTTAATTCTCAAAAATACCCCTCAAACTCTTGTTATTTACAATACTACCATTGATCAACGGGCAAATTCCTTCAAAATGCATCATACTTGCCACAAATGTTACTTTCGTGTACTGAACAAATTTTTTTCCTTATATGGGTACTAAACTTTCATTTTTTGGTCTTTTTGATGTACTTTCTGACGTTTTTGCCCCTCAAATTATTAAAAATCCATGGGCAAAAATGTCACAAAATACATCAAAAAGACTAAAAAATGAAAGTTCAGTACCCATATAAGGAAAAAAAAATTTGTTCAGTACACGAAAGTAACATTTGTGGCAATTATAGTACATTAATAGGTATTTTGCCCTTGATCAACTATTAATCACATTTAATACCAATTAGTAGATCCAATGGTTGTGATTAGTTCTTACTTTTAGAACCTTAAGCATGATCTCACAATAACCTTCCCCCATATATATATAGTGTAGGGTTCTTTTCAGAACCAAAACAATTGCGAGAACTGCGAGAACCATTTTAAACCATTAGATCATTTAATCTAGGGCTGAAAATGATAATGGCACAAATGTAATAAAATAAAACATTAAGTAGTTTTTCATAATTGGTTTCGGGGTATTATGGGCATTTTAAACTCACTTTATTCACACACCAGATCTCATCTATTCCGTAATTCATGGATCGGTTACAATAGAGAAGATTCACATCTCTCTCTCCCCCATCACAAAAAAACCAGCCGACCTTAGATAATCATAAAATAAAAAATCTCAAATCTGTGCCTTTCACGCACAAACAAAGTTATCCTTGCTCTCTATATTAAGTATAGCAATGATTTCTTTTTTAAAGATTTGAATGGGTAACTACTTTTAATGATATCAGAGGCCATAGAAACCAATCAGTGTAAGGCAAGATCCTCTTTTGACATCTACTACTTGAAATTTAGTATTTTAATAATTGTGTTTCATGGCTCGGTGCATATGTGTTTACGGCATATGTGTTTACGGCTGATATAAAATCAATAGAAGTGCGTGCATATTTGTTTGTTGGTTGATATAAATCAATGGACCGGTGCATATGTGTTTCAAAGTTAATATTATATAAATGGAATGGTGCATATGTGTTTTGTGGGTGGTATAAATTATGTATGTGTTTGTGTTCTCACAATGTTTATCACGTTTTTGTTTAAAATAGAGACTTGTACAAGCAGTTGACTCGTATCTCTTTTTTCTAATCTCTTGTTCGACTAACCAAAGTTGTAGTTGATCTTATTGTTTATGTTTTACTTGTTTACGCTTCCAGGATTGGATAAATCCTATAAAGATGTAAGTTTGCTCCTAATCTATTTCATAATATATGTAATATGTCGAATGATCATTCGTGGTGGCAGGTTACTTGACGTTGTGGATGCTGGCACATACTTGTATCAATCAAGATGACCGAGACGATAAAAACACATGTGCAAAAGGATTAAAAACACATGTGCAGATTTCATGGGTGACTAAAAGATGAACCAGCTGTTAAAGACATTAGATTATACAAATGTGCACACTTCATGTATTTGTAATAAAATTGAATTCAAGTGTAAACATAATGACATTTGTGATAAAGATTATACAACTTAAATTGCATAAATCTATAGAATTTGATGTCATTGCTAAAGTTTTGATGTTTGTATTTATATTTATGTAATATTTTTTATTGATAATGTGCATACAAAAAACATCTATGCATAAACGAAAATATATGTAAGTTTACATTATATGAGAAAAAAAACACATGTGCACCAATCATGCATGTTGGAAAAAGAAACTTAAAAAAAAAAAAAAAAAAAAAAAAAAAAAACTTTAAAAATTATAAAAAAAAAAAAAAAAATTTTTATAAAAAAAAAAAAAAAAAAAAAAAAAAAAAAAANTATATATATATCTACATTATATATAACAGGAGGCGTATGACATCATTAATGTCACGTCATTGCCCAGTCATTGCCATGTAATTCATTATGAGCCATGTCATCACATTGTGGCCACCTAAGCAATGATTAAGGGAATTAAAATCCGAATTTAATTAGTTATGAATTAAAATTTCGGAATTTAATGGTGTAAAATTTGTAATGAATTAAAATTTCTAAAATTTCGAATTTTAATGGTGTAAAAATGATAGTGGAAGGATTCGAACTTGGGGTGTTGGTAACATCAACAACCATGATAACCACTAGACCAACACATATTTTGGTTTATATCTTGCAAGTCCAAATATATAAACCTATGAAACTAATTATAAATAATTTTAATTTAATGAGATAACTATGAGAATCTCTACAATTTAGGAAGCTCAATATCTATTTACTTAATAATATCATTATTGCCGGATTCATTCATTATATATTTTTTTTATCTAAAAACCCTAATATGGCGATTTTTTTTTATTGCAGCCGTATTGATCATGGCTATCATTCTCATCTCGAGGTATCAATTTCTTTTATTTTTATATTCATAAACAAATTGTATGTTTTTATATGCATTTATTGATTGAATATTGACGTAATGTAGTTTAAGTTTATGACAGTTAGAAACATTATGTATGGATTTGATGCTTGTTTTGGATCTATGTTATATCGATGTCTCTAATTTGTATTATGGTGCATATGAGTTACTAAATGAATAAATGAATGCACTACATATAGATTTGAAAGTTATATCAGACATGTTTTGTAGTTTAGTTACATTGTTTTGCAATATAAGACTATCTTTTGCAAAACAAACGATCTGCTATCTCACGAGGGAGTAACACTAAAGGTCTTACTTTTTCTCTCTTTTTTTTAATGTAAACATATTAAACAATGCATATCTAATAAACGTGTATGAAAGACATCTGGTCATGATGATCAGGTACATCAAAAGGTTTTTTTTTGCAGGTTTACCAGCTAGACTCCTTGGTAGTGACCAATTAGTTGCAGGCAAAGTCTAATTCGTTGCAGAGATTGTCAAGATCGCGAACCTAATATAAAGTGGAATCGTCAAAGAGCATCGAAAATCTATTCTATTGACACATTAATTGGATGCTACGTATTAACAGTTTTGAAGCTATGTATTTTTCTTGGTATTCACTTAAATGTAGTTATTATTAATCAGGTTATCGCAATTACAGACCTTGCTTTGTGCTAAAATAATATTGAACGTCTTTTATGCGGAATTAAAATGAGACTTGGTAAGTTTTTGGCATCGAATCTCAGAACTGACCTACATTAGCTCGGTCATTATATTCTGTCACTGTAAGAATAATTAATCTTCAATTATCCAATGAGACTTAATTTGCAGGGCTTACGACGCAAATGATTGATCGGACTAAAACAATGGCAGACGCGTATGGAGCTTTTTATGAGTTTTATTCAATCCATAAGGTATTTAACTTAATTCTTTAGTATATGAGGTATGCTTATTACGTCATTGCATGCTAAATTTTTAGGCATTATCCCTTAAAACAAGCTCCTTTGCAAAGATGGACAAACTAAGATAGCTTCAGCTACAAACTGTGAAACTTATTGGGTCCTACAAGAATTTTCCTGAGTTGAGATGGTTATGCTGGCATTGGTATCATCTGAAAATGATACCTTATGTCTTACTGATGAGCAGCTTGGTGGCTATAGACATGAGTTACGGGGATCTGATAAAATTTGAACTACCCATGGTAGAAATTCAACTACTGTTTTTAACTTGACGTTTGAACTTCTCTGTTTTAGATAATCTTTATTTGTATATGTGATGATAAATCAAACTTTTATTCATTGAACAGGTTCTTAGTTCGCTCAAGATCTTAAAACCATAGGAGGCCTCAAGAATATTTCTTAATTGAACTTGACAGGGTGTAAGAAACTGTGTAAGGCTTCATAGAGTAAGAAGTACGTGAAACCGGAAAGGCTAAAAGCTTTACGTATTGGTAGAGGTACGCCTAAGGATTCCTACAATAGATGGGTCAAATTGGCACATCTACTTTTGAGAACATTAAAGCATAAGTGTTTGAGTGGTTTGAAGCTGATATAGGGCTGCATGAACTGATAACAATGCCACAAGTTCAATGATGCAGAAGTTTTGGGACTCTGCCATGAACCCAAAAGGTAACAAACATGATGTGCTAAATTTTTAATGTTTTCCATGTTGTAGGTGATTCGACTAATAGGAATCAATGGGAATTCATGTTATGTTTGTTAATGAACGTCGTTAATTACTTCAAGGAGAGTATGTGAGATACATTCCCAACGTATCACCAATGACAAAGGAACCTATTGTTTCAAATTTTTGTAATCATCTGATTATTTTACTACCATTTGTGTCAATGTCACCGACTTAGACATGTGATTTTGATATGTGCTTTTGTATGATTTTTTTTGAAATGATTATAAATGTACAGTTAAATACTATGTATCCGTTTTTTCATTCACGAGGTCTAAGCAAGAGTTGGCAGAAAACGCATGACACACGTTACGTATTGATACTGTCGATATGGGTCTATCAAGATGAAGAGGGGTTTGATGTTCTGATTTTTAACACCGCTCATTGGTGGAACTATTACAAAACTAAACTCGGGTGAGTTCACATATAATAGACTTCATAATAGCTAATTGTTCACGTAAATACAAGTATTTATGCACTTCCAGGTGAGACGCTTGAAGGAAAGAAACATGTTTTTCAGTTTTATATCACTACTAGCTGAAAACCAGTCAAGATTACTTCATCTTGACAGGTGGCTACTCCATGGTAAAAGTTTGGTTTATTAGTTAGAGATATTAGCTTATGGGGTTGATCTCAGTGTGTTGATTGTCAAAAAAAATTATAAATGATGTAGATTGCTAGAGTACAGATTATAGAAGGTGATTGCTATAGTTGATTCATGCATTGCATAGTTGGTTCACTGAGGTGATATTTTTCCGTAGATAAGAGAATAGCTTTACATTTAATTTGATGTTTATTCTTTATATGTGGATTATTGGCTATTGGGGTATTTATATTCGCTGACTTGGTATCTTTGGCGTTTCATAAGAACCAGGTTTTGAGCAAATAATGTCTCTCTTCCTCTTACCTCCATGTGAGTAGTAACGTATAGGATAGTCTCATGCTTGGATTGGATTGTATTAAGAATGCATTTTAAATGGTTTCATTCCTTATGCCACAGATGATCAATGATGTCACTATCTGATTATATATGTTCTTAGTTATGTCTACATCCCTATCATTCGATTCACGTCCCGATTTCATTCACCAAATTTAATATTGCTTTCTTCTCTCCTATCTCAAAAATTTCTTTAATCTTTGTATCATGTTTTTCAAAAACTTCTCTAATAGTTTAATCATGATCACTTTGGTTTTGCTACCTCTTGGTTCTCTCGCGGCCCATCACTAACAATTAGAAGTCTAACCGCCGTTTTCCCGTTCATTAAATTATCCATGACATTGATTTTTGGGTTTCCGATGTTACTTATTCTTCTCGAGATACCCACGCTGCCACCATCGCGGTTCCTTTCCTTTCTTTCTTTTCGACGTTTGTGTATATGGTCAACATCTTCTTATACATTTGTATTTGTGCCCTAGATTGTGTTTGTAAATTTGTGTAGTGTTGTTTAGCTAGGTAGATTACGGTGTACGCCAAGGACCTGCAAAAAAACAAAAAAAAAACAAAAAAAAAACAAAAAAAAAACAAAAAAAAACTATTGAAAGGGCTAAAGAAGGATGTTCGTTGAATTTGTTAGGAACACGTTTCACGTTTACGAAGTGTCGGTCATTAGTTTATAATAGGTTGCTACTTTAATATCTTTATGTCTAGTATTTAATCATTTGGTAATGTAAGTTTAAGATGTAATATCACAATAGGTGGAAGTCCAAGGGCTAAATGTGTAAAATAGTAAGAAGGGTCTAGTGACCCTTGGACTCCCCTATATAAACAAATGTAAGCCCTCATTAGAGGGTTGTTGGTTCTCTTAATGCATTATCATTTTCATTACATCATTCTTTAGAGTTCCTTCCATCTTCTTCTTTCTTATTCTAGTATCTTCTCTCTTCTTCTAGTTTCTTATTCATTCATGAATCTATGGTTGAGTATGCTTAACATGGTGACCTAACAAGTGGTATCATTCGCCTAGGGATATTAGAGGTTGTTTTTTAGATTAGTTTGGGTCGTTTTTGATTTCGTTTGGTTAGTCTTTAGACTCGTTAGGTGTAGTTTTCTTCTCGTTGGGTTTAGTTTTCGTGTAGTATAAGTTTATATTACGTTAGAAAGGTAAAACTCTCGTTTGGTAATCGTTTGGCTAAGGAAAAAGTTGGTCAGTAAGCGTTTTGGGATTTTTGCGAGTAAGAGAAATTAGGGTTTCGCGAGTAAGGCATTTTTCTGGTTTTTTGCGAGTATCAGGGGTGGAATTTTGCGAGTATCAATTTATTTGGTCTTGCGAGTATCACTTTGATTGCGAGTATCGTTCAAAGTTTGGCGAGTAAGCCTTAATATTCCTTATCGCTTGCGAGTAAGGATTTTCTCTTGCGAGTATCGTCACGAAACTCTGCTTAATTTTCTTCAAAGTTGCGAGTAAGGACTTAAGTTTGCGAGTATCAAAGTTGCGAGTAAGAAACTAAATTCTGCGAGTAAGGAAACAAAAAAAGTTGCGAGTAAGCTCTTCCAAAATTGCGAGTAAGGAATTCTGGAAAGTTTTTTGGTTAGCGAGTAAGACTACGGTTATTTCGCGACTTTTGGACTTTCGTTTCGACACTCAACACTAATCTACAACAACAACCTATAACTTATCCTTTAAAGTAATAACGAAAAAGCTTTATAAATCAAATCGATTGGTTTGTAAACTTAGTATGGATAAATAGCTCCAAAACGAATGGCTAGATGTTATAATGCCATGTACCTTTTATCTATGAAAAGTGAGACCTTTTGTAAAATGACCATTTTCTTAAGAGTATGATTTATTAATAAGAGTTTATTTCTTGTGTTTAAGTGGCACCATACCTTATATAGAACCTTATGATGATCTTGAATTGATTGGTTTACCACTTAAAAGCTGTTTTTATGAAGCTAAAATCTTGACGAGGGTTTAACTTGTCAGAAACACAATAGATTAGATCACTTATCTAACTTATCACAACCAAAGGTTCATTCGAGTTATCACATCACTTGTGTACCATCAAATATAGAAACTAGTCTAAACAAGCGTAGTTTTTAATTATATTGATTTGCCTATTACTATTATTTGCTCACGTTTAGATATACTTATATAGGACTAATTTTGATTACACACAAACCCTCGGAACGATCCCGACTTACCATCGTATATCTTTGATAACTGACGGTACACTTGCTACGTATTGTTGTTTCTAGATTTGGTAATTCGCTCTTTATAAAATTTAAAACTTGCATAACAAATCGCACATCAAAGATAAGCAATATCATGGATTAAGCAGTGTGAATAGTTCAAAACCTGAGACAGACCATCAGTGTCGTACACTGGTCCTTGAATCACTTAACAATTGAAATCCTGCATAATTAGCCATCACGATCACAGCACATTAGCTTCCAAAATCTCACATAATATCATACAAATTGAGCTGTACCTAAAACTGTTGTCCTTGTCATTGGCTAGCATTCCCCCCACTGCCTTCATCCTGAAGTGCAAGAAGTAGAGCCTCCTTGTGGTACTTGCTTCCTTGAGTACGTGGCGAAGGACATGCAGTAGCTACGTGACTTTAACCCCATTGCAATTATAGCACATCGAACAACCGTATTTCCCTGCATATTATTACCTGTTCCACAATCTCAACCCTTTCTGAGTAAGCAGACAATTGTTGCGGATAACCGCATATAAACCCTTACCTCCATCCATAATATACCCATATCCTTTCCTGAGCAAACCTTCCAGCATTACGATTCTGACTTACACACCAGCCACCTAATAACACTTGATTCCTGGTGTTTGATGGAAAAACTGAATCGATTGTTGGGATTGGTTTGAGAACTTGCTGAAGCTTAATAAGCAATGAGAGCAATTCATTGAAGTTCAGACTTGTGAAGTCCTCATATCTTAATCATAGTGGACGTTGGAGAGTTACATAGAATCATGTTGTCATAGGACATATTCAGATTGCCTTGGCTGATAGGGGATCATATGGAACTAGTTGCTGAGAAGATTGTGGTTTGTTGGTAGGTGAGGTAATTCGAGATCCTGAGCAAAAACCTCTGGATTGATTGTATTTGATGAATTGTGATTGATGCCATAAGTTGCTAAAGAGTTTGGAGTTTGGAGAAGGTGACAAAAACTTGCTACGAAAGCACATACCTTGTTTACTTTCACTCTCATGGATGCTTCAAAATAGTCAAACAATAAACCATATGTAGCATTATGAAGATCTCTTCGTGTCGAACAAACTGACATTACTTTTGCCAATCAAAACCAAGACAACTTAAAACTTTGTGTTGATAGCAATTCCTTGGAAGTCTTACATTGTTTTCTATCCAAATCATTAATGATAGTTGGTGACACGATAGATAGTAAGACTCGAGTGATTCCCCTGATAACAATCATGAGTTCTCATATTTCTAGATAAAGCTTTGACCTCCATAATCTTCTTGATTCAACTCAGTGCCTTCTCAGAGATGTGAACATGTAATTCCCACATATACTTTATGCAGTCTTCTGGAGCATCAATACTTCGAAAGATTGGATTGGAATTCCTTTGGAGTATGTAGCTCATTGCAAGATCATTAGACTCATGATTGAAGTATCTTTCTTCTTCAGTAGAGTTGGATCGGAACTGGGGTATAACTGTTCTCAGGTCTTGGTGTGTAGCATTTGGTGTATCACCGGAACCGTTCTTGTTGGCCATATGGTACTATGGACCTTCAAAGAGACTCCCTATATACTGCCATGAGTTTCTTTAATTCAGAAAACGCAAGAAACGGCTCGCCACTGAAACATAGTATTCCTGGTTTAAGCATTGGTGGTACATCAAAATTCCTGTTCATGACGAGATTGTTGACTTGAATAGACTCACACATTCTGATCGAACCAATGGCGTTTTCTATAGGTGTGGTATAAACTGGGTAATTGCATTTTATTATTGTGTAGGTTTGTAAACAAATATACTTCTTGTTTCTTTGTTGAGTTAAGAATAATTATGGGTGAAAAACAATCATTCATAGACAAATGATTATAACTAATTAAGTAATATTTAATCTTTCGACCTTTGAAATTATTATTAATTAGTTAACCTTAACTTAACAAATGTCACGATGAAACTTAAGGTACAACTGGTTCTTAGGATTGACTTGAAATTGAATTAAAACATGTTATCACAACCACTACATCACTAAGTATAAAACATCATCCAAACAAGCGTAAAAAGGTATCTAGCTACTCATGGCAAATATGTAAACAAACTCAGAATATTTAACATTAGAATTCATGGTTATAAGTCTTACAATGCTTGGAAATTGATAACAAATGACAAGGTATTGATAACCTAAGTATTGGTGATGGTTCCTTGAGATTTTCGCCTCCAAATGTTGCTTTCTTGGTTCTCCAAATGCTACTGGTCCTTTCTGTAAGAATTTGCCTTGTTGAGAGCTTGAAGATGAAAATAATTGAGAGTAGTAATGAGAGTAAATGTCTCCTTCAATTGTTGTTATGACTTGTTGCGAATTGTGTGTGTAAGAAGTCCTCTTAGGCTTGTCAAATACTCCTAGCAATCAATTAGGAACATAAATGCTAGAACTTGGGTAACAAGACACTAAGAAGGGCCTAGAACTTTGAGACAAAAGACCAAGATTCATGTACAAAAAGTTAAATTCCTTTGCAGAACCTCCAGCCGAATCGGTTGCGGGTTGCATCCGATCGGGTGGAAGTGGTAATTACGACCAACCGGTCAGCTGAATTCCAACCGATCGGTTGGTGAACACTGAATGGTTTTGGACTTTATTCTTCGTTGTGTATTTCTTCACGTACTATCCACACTTAGTTAACTCTGAACTTGGAACTTAGAAATGACCAAACTTCGGTTTCTCCTCATGAATTCCTTCACAAATTGGACTTTGAACTTGGGAATCTTCATGTAATCGCATGTGCTCCATTTCCTTCACTTTTTCCTCATTTTTCCTACACTTGGCTACATATGCTACAAAAACATACTTTGATACGATTTAGTTGCAAAAGCATATAAAAGTAACCAAATAACATGTATAAAAACACTATTATCGCTTCTAAAAACATGTTAACTTTGAGCGTTATCAATCTTCCGAATCTGATTTAAACAAGGAACAATTTGTTCAAAATGAGTCGTCGTTATCTAATCAGGAGGAATATCAAATGGACCCAGTAGTTACATTTGATGATGACGATCAAATTAACGCTGTTGTTATATTTGACGATGTCAATCAAATTAACTCAGAAGTTACATTTGATACTCCAATTGATGAAGATAACAACGAAGATTTTGAACAAAATGACCCTATGATTGATTCAGAGTCTGAGATCAGAACTGCTCTTATGACCACCCAAGCTCAAATTTTAAAATGTAATGAAATAAATGCTAAGTTAAAAGCTAAAGTTGCATCGTTAACGAATGACCTTGAGTGTTGTCAAACAAAAATTCATGATTTTGAAACACGTGCTAATCGGGAAAAAGGCTTTGAGGTTGCGTTCCAAAAATCTTATGTTCAAGAACAAAATTTACAACATCAGGTTCGTGAACTAACCGTTTCCAAAAATGATTTGATTGCTCAAATGGAAAAAGACAAGTTTGCACACAAGTTACAAATTGATCAACTCAAAAACGAACTTTTCAAAACAAAAGCTGAGTTGACAAAGTGTCAAACTGAATTTCAAGAACATAAACAAAAATCAAGGGAACGTGTTGATAATTACGTTGAAGAAATTCTTGAACTGGAACACAAACTCAAGGACTTTCAAAATGTGGTTTATAAAACAGGTGATACCATTTCCACAATTCAAAAGTTTTCCATACAACAAAAACACGATGGGAATAGATTTGGTATTGGTTTTGAAAACCCCCAGTTTCTTCAAACAGCACTCAAGGAAATTCCAAAGCTATACAGTGCAGACCATTTCTTTGATGAATCTGTTGTGCGTGTTGTTATTTATGATCGTGAAGAAGAATTGGAAATAGAAGATGAGACTCGATCTAAACTGGATGATGTGTTTTTCAATACACCTTTTGACTACTCAAAATTTCCTCAAATAACTGAAACTTTTGTACCTCAACAAGAGAAAACAGAACAACCATGGACTTTAATGCAAATTAATGAGTCATCTTCTGATGTAGGTCCTGTTAAACCAGTAGCACAAATAAATGGTTCTTTACCAGATTTGAGTCAAATTAAACCATTAACAAAAAGATGTCAAGTACTTCGGTATTTTGAAACGTTCATGGAAGATATAAAATTTTTAGAAGAAGCGATTGAACGTAACTCTCAAATAACGATTGCAACATTTCAATCTGCCTATGAGAAAGAAAAAAGAGAAGTCTTTCAAAAACAGTTTTTGCCACATGTACAACATTTGCGTCTTTGTGCTACTTATTGGGAACAGGAACTACAGAAAGAAGTAAAATCAATGATGGAAGTTTTTGAAGCAACTGAGAACATTATTTCAAAAGAACAACGCCGTAACAAAGTTTTGCAAAAACAATCTGATCGTCTCTTAGAATTTGTTCTTAATGCTGATATTTTGTCTGTGATTATGAATGCCTTGTATGAAACTGGTACCTCTGCACTTGTTGATGATCACAATACAGAAAATGAGTTGTTAAAAGATGAAATTGAAAAATTGAAATATGAAAATGAGGCTCTCTCGAAACACAGTGATGATGTGCAAAGTTTACTTTCAAAAGAAATTTGTCAACTGAAACATAAGCTCGAATGGTGTCAATCTCAGAGTCTAGATTTTGAATTGAAATTGCAAAATAATAATAACTCATCTCTTGACAAAGCAAATGCAGTTTCACAAAATCTACTTTTAAAATATGAAAAAGAAATTGCTGATTTGAAAATTGAAAATGCTGAATGGGAACAACATCGTGATGCTTATTTTCGGTCTAACAAAAAACTCGAAAGCGTCATTCAAGAAAAACAACACGTCATCACTGAGTTAAAGGAGAAGCTCAAGACACTTGAGAAAGGAAAATCAGTTAACACTAATGTGATTGCACCGGGAATGTATAACATCGACACATCTACTGAACAAACACACTCTCAGAATTCTAATGTGATTGCTTCAACCTCTACAGGACTAGTCACCACTACTAATGTTAGCAGGTCAAAGAGAAAAAGACTTAACAAGAAGAATAGGATCTGGAAACATAAAAGTGGACCTCTAGAGACCTCAGCAGTAGAAGATCACACTAGGACTTTGAATAAAATGCATGTTGCAAATGATTTAGGTTCTGATTTATCTGTCTGTAATTTGAATCAATGTGTAACGAATGCTGAACCTTTGAATGTTTCTAAGTTTAATGCATCTTGTGTGTTTTGTCGTAAAAGTATGTTGTCTGGTGATCACACCAAATGTGTTGCTAATACTCTCCTATCTCGTCAAATGAAACGTTACAATGGCATTTCTAATAGGCCCCCTACTGCTTCTAAGTCTGTGCTAGGTAGAAAGCCAAGTGTAGTTTCTAATGCTACCTTAGTTACACCCATTGCTCAAACGACATCTAGGAAAGTTGAAACACCTAATGCGTTCACTAAGAAGAAAGCTAAATCTAGTTGGCTATGGCAACAATGGTTACAGAGAAAACCTAGTTTCAAATGGATACCTAAAGTTATTAATTCTTGTGTTTCTAACCCATCGGAACCCACTTCTTCTTCGGGTTCCAATGTGACCATTGCTCCACCTTTGTCTTCTTCTTGTGATGCAGGTGGTACAACTTGTACTCTGGATTGTTGATAGCGGCTGTTCCCGACACATGACAGGCAACCTCAAAATGTTAAAAAACTTTGTTGCAAAGTTCATCGGCACTGTCAGGTTCGGGAATGATCATTTTGCTGCTATCATGGGCTATGGAGATTATGTCACCGGGAACATCGAAATCAGTCGGGTTTATTATGTCGAAGGACTTGGACACAATCTTTTCTCAGTCGGTCAATTCTGCGATGGAGATTTGGAAGTAGCGTTTCGGGAGAAAACTTGCTTTGTTCGTGATCTTCAAGGAAACAATCTCATGTCCGGTAAACGTACTAAAGGTCTCTACACTATTTCGTTATCCGATATGATTGCTACCTCTCCGATCTGTCTTCTCTCCAAAGCAACTTCAACAGAATCATGGTTATGGCACAAGCGTATGTCTCACTTGAACTTTAAAACAATGACGGATCTTGCTCGTCTGAAGCTTGTTGAAGGTCTTCCTCGATTCCGCTACTCAAAAGATCACTTATGTCCGGCATGTGAACAAGGGAAGAGCAAGCGAGCACACTTTAATTCTATCACTGAATCAAGTTCAAAACATGTTCTTCACTTACTTCATATGGATTTATGTGGCCCATTGCGCGTGCAAACGATCAATGGGAAATGCTACATCTTAGTAATTGTTGATGACTATTCTAAATGGACTTGGGTTTACTTCTTACGTAGCAAAGATCAAGCTCCATCAATGATCATCACCTTTCTCACCAAGATTCAGGTCCAACTGCGTAACACCGTCAGAATCGTCAGAACAGACAATGGAACTGAGTTTAAGAATCAGATTCTTCGAGATTACTTTGAGAAAGTGGGAATTGAGCATCAAACGTCGATAGCAAGATGTCCTGAACAGAATGGGGTTGTCGAACGTCGTAACCGAACACTTGTGGAAGCTAAAAGGACGATGCTTATCAACGCTCAATTACCAGATTACTTATGGGCTGAAGCTGTTTCAACTGCTTGTTATACACAGAATCGTTGCATGATCAATAAACGCCACAACAAAACTTCTTATGAGCTTGTTCACAAACGCAAACCAAATGTTCAACACTTTCATGTCTTCGGGGCTCTCTGTTACCCTCACAATGATCGTGATGATCTTGGTAAGCTCAAAGCCAAAGCCGACATTGGAATCTTCATTGGATATAGTGAGCACTCCAAAGGTTTCCGAATCTACAATCGTCGCACAAGAGAAATCCAAGAGACAATCCATGCTAATTTCGATGAACTCTCTGACATGGCTTATGAGCAAAACAGCTTAGGACCCGCAACCAACCATCTTAACTTCCCAGATTCTTCAACTGAACCGTTGTCTCTCACTCATAAAGAACTGGAAACACTGTTTGCTCCACTGTTTGATGATACCTTTGCTCCGCGTGCATCAGATGCGTCCACCAATTCCGCTGCTCCTCTCGTTGACCGAGTTACACCTGATACATCTTCACCTACAACCACAACTGTAGGAAATGATGCACCACCAATGGAATCACCAACTACAGCAGAACAAACCGTTTCCACTATCGACAAAGCAGCTGAAGATCTGACTCAACCACAAGTACCCACTCCTGCTGAGTATGATCCAAATGCGTTCTTTAATCCCTTCGCACCAGTTCTGACTTATGAAGAGATTGCTGAATCATCTATACGCAATTTGGAACCTACCAACATGCAGACTTTTTATCAACACCACCCTGCAACTCATAAATGGACAAAGGATCACCCTTTAGTCAATATCATTGGTCATCCAACCGCACCAGTCATGACTCGACATAAACTCTACACCGATGCTGAGAATTGCATTTATGCACTTACCGTGTCTAATGCTGAACCCAAAAACATCAAAGAAGCCTTAACCTAAGATAATTGGATTGAATCCATGCAAGAAGAGATCGAACAATTCAAAAGGCTAGAGGTTTGGGAGTTAGTTGAAAGACCAGACGGAGTTTATGTCATCGGGCTGAAGTGGATATGGAAGAATAAGTTAGATGCTGAAGGAACAGTGATTCGTAACAAATCCCGCCTGGTTGCAAAAGGATACTTTCAGGAAGAAGGAATTGATTTTGAGGAATCGTTTGCTCCAGTTGCTCGAATTGAGGCTGTCCGAATGTTTTTGGCTTACGCAGCACACAAAAATATGGTCGTATATCAGATGGATGTCAAAACGGCTTTTCTGAACGGCAAACTTCCTGAGGTGGTCTATGTAAGTCAACCGGAAGGATTCGTCGACCCTGATCATCCAAACCATGTGTACCAACTTAAGAAAGCACTTTATGGCCTCAAACAAGCACCAAGGGCATGGTAAGATGAACTGTCCACATTTCTTTTGGCAAATAACTTTTATAAAGGTACTGTTGATCCTACATTGTTTATTCAAAAACACGGGGAGGACGTTCTAATGGTTCAAATTTATGTAGATGACATTATTTTTGCTTCAACGCATAAGAAATATTCAAATGCTTTCGCAAAATTAATGAAAACAAATTTTGAAATGTCCATGATCGGTGAACTTTCGTTCTTTTTAGGACTACAGGTTCATCAATCACCCGGTGGTATTTTCATAAACCAATCCAAATATGCTCTTGAAATTATAAAGAAACATGGAATGACCAGCTGTGATACTTATTCGACACCCATGTCTTACACTACTAAGCTGGATGCTGACCCAAATGGGAAACCTGTTGACCCTACAAAATACCGTAGTATTATTGGGTCTCTAATGTATCTCACATCCAGCAGACCAGACATTGTGTTTGCCGTGTATATGTGCTCTCGCTATCAGTCAAGACCAACTGAGCGACACCTCTCTGAGGCAAAAAGAATCCTTCGATACATCAAGGGAACCATTAACTTAGGGATCTGGTATCCAAAGGATTCTGGTTTTGAACTAATCGCCTTTTCAGATGCTGATCATGCAGGGTGCCTAGAACACGAAAAAGTACATCTGGCCGGTGGTTCAGTTTCTCGGTCTAAGCTTGTTTCATGCAGTCTAAGAAGCAGGATTGCACGTCACTTTCATGCTACGGAGGCTGAATAATGTCAGCCATGTCTGCGTGTTGTGCTCAAGTCATTTGGATGAGATCACACAGCTGCAAGACTATGATACACATTCAACAAGATCCCGATCTATTGTGACTCCAGAAGTGCAATTGCCATCTCAATGCAACACCGTCCTTCATCAAATGCCAAGCATATCGCTTTCACGGTATCATTCTTATAAAGAGCATTGTAGAAAGGGTTACGGATGGATTATATTTTGTGGGGTACCCGAAATACCAGTTTGGGGATTTGTCTCACAAAGCTCTTGCTCCAACAAGGTTTGCTGAATCGTTCACCAAATTTGGTATGGAATGATTTTGACTCCGAAGATTTAAATTCTTTTCTTACAAACAACTAACGGAGTCAACATCAAATTATCTTTGGAAATATTATTTCAAAACAAATACAAAATCAATAAAACTAGAAAACACAAAAAGATTTTCCTTTATTTTCATTAAAAAAAATAAATAAAAAAAAAAAAAAAAAAAAAAAAAACTTCTTTTCACGGAACTTCAAGTATGTTTTCTCAAACGTTTTTAACCATTTATCGTAAAGCATATCTTGAGGGGGAAAATTTTTCTTATCGTCATCAAGCTTTTCCATCATCGTCATGTTCATTCATCTAATTCTATTACCGACAAAACAATCTGAACCAAACGGTTGTTCATAAGTTAGAAAGTTAATTTGTTTTACGGTTCATGGTAAGTCACGTTTCATGTTCAAATGTTTATTAAAAACACAAGGGTCTAAACTTGCACAATTGAGAAAGATATAAGGACAGGGACTGTTTGTGTCATTTTCTTTTTTTGGGTAAAAGGGTTTCACCCTGGTAAAATATATTAATCACACAAAACGTTTAAAGTACAATGGAATGTGGCGGAAGTACCACATTAAACCTCAAGCTAAGCTTGAACAACCACTACACAACAAATCGGTTGTGCTAAGACATGCCAATAGCACAACACTCTATCTAGACATTAGAATCAAGTAACCTAGGATAAAACCAAGAAGAATCATGAATCCCATGACTATCCATCTCCAAACCAGCAATAGCCAAAGGAACCATCTTGAAAAGCGCCCTCTTGAAAAGCACCATCTTTTGAAAAACCAAAGATCCGAGAGTCCCATAAATTGCCATCTTGAAGGAGTACCAAATCTTTGCAGCAACAATAACCAAAAGAACACCAAACTCATATTCGTTACATACTATTCTCATGCACCTTCCATGATAACTCTGTGAGAGGTAATCAATAGAAATAATGGATTTGATGTCTCTTTACCAATAGCCATCACTACTGGAGTACCAAATGTTTAAGTTCGAAAACTATGGTACACTTGATTAACCAGTGCTGATTTATTAGCAAATCAGAAACTACAAACGGATTTGAGTTGTCTTTACCTGTAGCCCGTTGCTCAGGACTAGCCAAACGGGGGGGGTAGGTCTTTAAGGTATCAAAACCATGTACATTTATAACCATCTGATTTATTAGCAAATTCAAGACTATAAAAGGATTTGAGATGTCTTACCTGTAGCCGTTTGCTCAGGACAGCCAGTTCCTTTAGGTGAATTAACACCCTTGGTGAACTGATAAGCCCAAATACGGAAAAATTTGGAAGCCATATCATCGATGAAAAAGGATGGGGGGATAACTTCCACCACGCGCCCCAAAGGCACTAAGGCCAGCATACTTTCTTTTGAATCTACCATGGTAAATAAGCTTCAAAACGCACCGTTGATTTAATAACATCAAATCAATTGATTGATCGACCGTTGCTGCTTGAAAATTCTGTTGTTTCTCATCTTGCCATATGAAATAAGAAGTAGCCGCAAACAAAAGTTAGAAACAACACTCCGAATAGACCGAAGATGTAGACATAATGAACCAAATGCTGTAACCCACATCCTCTAAAGAAGATGGAATATCGTGAGACAACAAACACCTTCAACGAAGCCCAAACCTGAAAAGAAAACAGACTCAAAGAAAACCTATAATTGGCCTCAAACCCACGCATTCTTTATCACTCCAAAGAAAACGTATACACGCTGCCGTGTAATTTTTCTAAGCCATCGATTGATTTTTCTTGTGAAGTTTTTCAAACTATTGTAAGTTTAATCGATTACATTACATGTTTCTAACTCATATAATAATTCTTACATGCAAAATCTGCTCAGAAATTTCAATTAGGGTTCGATCTTTTGGGTGTTTTTATTGTGTGGATTTTTGTGCCAATTAAGGTTCATAAGCCGTATGGGTAGGTCATAACATGATGAGTGATACCTTTCGTTAGACCTTTAATCCATTGGTTTGGTGTGGGTGAGGTGATTTAGGTTGTTATGACTCGTTCTATGATGCTGCTCGTTGTTTTTGTTTGTTCAAATGTTAAGAGTGTTTTTGATAGGTTAAACATGCTTTACTTACGTGTTATTATGTACATTCGATGCATGTTAAACTCTTAGAATTGAAGTTTTTTGTGCAAATTTGGTTCTGACCTGCGAGTATGTGTAATTCTTTTGCGAGTATGGAAACAAAAATTTTGCGAGTATGAGCCTTAAGTTTTGCGAGTATGAATTTTCTAAAACTTGCGAGTATGGAAAATAAAGTTTTGCGAGTATGAAGTGAAAATTATTTGCGAGTATGGTTAGGAGAGTTTTGCGAGTATGAATGACTATTTTGCGAGTATGGTTAGTAGAGAATTGCGAGTATGAGTGTGACAGTTGTGATAACTTGTGTCGTATGCTATCTGTTGGGATTTTTCATGCTTGCTATAATTGTTTTTCACTCCGAGTAAGGAGAAGGGACTAGAACCATCATCGTATGGGTTCTATTTTGTCGCTTTTTATGAAAAGAAACTCTGCCGAAATTTTTCAAAATATAGCAAGTATGGAAAGTGTTTGGTTTGAGTCTTATGTGACATGTAAGAGATACTAGTGGTCATAGGATGATTTACTAACGATAACCTTTCCACATGTACGTTGTTGCTTGTGTTGTTTTCTTTAAGGCACAAATATGTCTCGAACACCAACTCCCAGACACGAGTTGATCCAAGGTGATGAAAGAGAGATTGGTAAGTCTAACCTAAAGGTGGACTTCAACAAGCTTCAATGCCATTCCACGTGTGAGATTATCGTCGAAATCCTCCGAAACCATTTCACTCACCGGCTCCTTACGGCATCATGTACTGTACCAGAAGTCTACATGATTCAGTTTTGGAAGAATCTTGATGTCAGTAAAGACCGCAAAACCATTGGAACTCCTATTGATAGCAGAGACATTCAGTTTAAGGTGGATACTCTCAGAACAGTTTTGGGTCTTCCTGCTGAAGGATCCAAAGAGGTGAAAAAGTTTTCTCTACCACCGTCACTGTCAGAGATTATCAGATTCCTTCAGGAATTAGGGTATGATGAATGAAATCAAGCACTCACCAACGAATCTTCAGTTAACCGAAAAAACATTCCACAACCTTGGCTTACACTTTACGCAATTCTTACCAACTGCATAACCGGAAAGCAAACCGGGCATGAACATTCTTCAATTGAGTTTCTACAATTCTTCTGGGGGTTTGTGAACAATGCAACTATTGATTATGCGCAGCTTTTCTGGGAAGATATGTTATTTCAATCCGCACAAGTTCAAAGAGTAAACGATAAGAAAATACCATTCTACCGGTTCACCAAACTCCTTATTCAACACTTCATGAAGCAATACTCTGACATTGATCACAGAACAGAGGACAAACAACACCAACCAAACATGGATCAAGTGTTCACTTCTGCTCGGATTCACCCAACAATTACCACCAAGCAAGGAATGCGAATTCCTAATAGGCTGCTGTCTGCTGATGTCCGTAAAATAAGAGCTTATAAAGTGTACAATGCAGCTGAAAGAAACCAAATGGTTGGTGTGAAGACTTCAACAACCAAAAAGGTGGTTTCTAAAGACACAAGAAAAGAGTTCTCTGTACCCAAGAGTAGAACTAAGAAGGCTACACGTCAACACAAAGAAAAACTCACCCTTATGGATGAACCAGATGAACCAGAACCCAAAGTTGTTACTAAAGAATCTGGTAAAAGGAAGAAAGAAGGGAAGGGGAAAGAGATAGAGATTCTTGTTGAAGCAGTAAGTCCACCACTCACTGAAGCAGAGGAAGCTAAACAACTAAAGCTGGCAATGAAGAAAAGTAGACAGCTTGAGGAAGAAAGAATGACCAAGCTGAGAAAGAAAGGTCAAGGCTCTAAAGCAGACGAACCTGTTTTTCAACCAACAGAGGAAGAAGAAGCAGAAAAATCACAGGAATCAGAGGAATCAGGCTCAAAGACTTTATCAGAATCACAGGAAGAAAGTGAAACATCAGAAAAAGCCGATAAGTCCTCAAGTTCTGCTACACACTCTGGGGATGATAAAGCAGGAAATGATGAACAAGAAGAAAGTAGCGATGAAAGAATAAAGATTTCTGATGAAGAAGAAGTTCAGGAATCTGATAAAGAAGAAAGTGATGATGAAGGGGAAAAGAAGTCTGATGATGAAGAAGGGGAAGAGAAGTCTGAAAGTGATGAGAATGAGAAAGAAACTAGTGACAAAGAAAAGCAAAGCAAAGAGGATGATTCGGATGATGATAGTCCAACCAAAGTCGACGATTATCAGATTGTTCCTATTACTACACCAACACAGAAACAACAAGAAACCTCATCTCAGCAACAACCATCACAATCACAACCTCTTCCATCACAGTTGTCCAAAGGTCCGGGTCCAGTGAAAGTTCTACAAAGAGAAGTTGAAAAACTTCGGAAACAGTGTACAGAACTAAAGCAACAAGTAAAAGACCTGCAAGACCATGACTTTGGTAAAGCAGTGAATGACAGAATAAGGGAAAGAGTGCCGACAGAAGTCGGTAAGTACATGCGTGATCAACTCCCGAAAACCCTTGAGGAACTCGTCAAAGATAATGTGAAGGAGATTGTTTCACAGACACTACAGACCACTCCACTCACCATTCAACCTGTACCTGCCAAACCAACAGTCAGTAAACTTAAGGAACAGCTACTGGAAGCTCTTGTCGATAATCCAGATGAGGTAGAGCTTCGGAAAGCACTGATTGAATCTATCAAGAAAGCTTCACAAAAAGATGATTCTTGCAAGCCTTCAAAACCTTCAAAAAGACGTCGAGATGATAAGGATCCAGATGACCAACCACCACAACCAAAGCGAAAACAATCGCACGGATCCTCATCCAGACCTCTATTAGCAAGAAAAGAAGCTACAGCTAAGGAAGCTCCCCAAAAACAACCTTCTGGTGACGTACAGATGGAAGAAGCTGATGCTCATACTGAGGTGGAAGCGCCAGTAGAAGATGTTCAGTTTGATGACGTTGAAATCCCAACAAATATCAACGAACCACCCAAGGACGCTCAAGTCCTTCCAGCTCCAGAATGGATCGATCCTGCAACTCCCTCTTACAACTGGTTCGATGATATGGTCAATGCTTACCCTGATGTCCCAGAAACTGAACCACCAACTGAAGGATCAATAATCGGGTTCACTAAAAGGCTTAAGAAAGTTACGCAGACCCAGAGACTTCAGCTTTCTGACTGGGTGAAAATTCGGAAGGCAGGCTTTACTGAGTTCAAAACGTGCACAACAAGTGAACTCGAGTTTGAATACAACATTGATGAAGTTGCCCGAGCACTCTCTGAAAAGATCACATGGGAAAAGTGGCCTGCTTGGGATAGAGATTATGTTCCTGCTCCGGAAGATCTGAAATTTCAAGACTTTACTCAGCCATTACCTCTTCTTGGTCCTCCAAAGTATCCGCGAATCCCGAAAGAATACTTCTTCAATAAAGATCTTAAGTACTTGATCCACGGCAACACTGATCCTGAACACCGGTATGCCTCGTCTCTTACCAAGTTCAAAGCTGCTTCGTATCTTCTGGATAACTTGCATGAGCAGATGAGCGGTTTGTATTGCACTTCGGTCTACAAATACAATGATGAAGCTGCACTGGGTACACTACACTGGCCGGAAATGCGAATATGGTTTTATAAGTGGAAGCTGGCGACATGCAAGTCGAGAGGCACACTTTACCGTGAAGACCGGATTCTAGCCATCACCGCAATTCCTGAAACTGAACAGAGATTCGGATACAACTTCCTTGAAAAGATTGTTGTCCGACGCAGTGATGACCAGCTGTACTCCTGCAGTGAAGCATACTACCACAGGTTGAACCCAAACGACATCGAAGACATGTACGTTCTTAAGCTTTAAGGAAAAGTTCAGAATCTGCAAGGCAGTCTTCAGTATGACTTCATCAACTCACTTCTTATCTTCATTCGTCAAAGAATTATTCGAACAAGAGTTGAAGATGTTCAGTTAGGAGCTGAAAGTTATCAGACCGGTCTCAATCTCACTGCACCAGAATCTCAGACTCCTAGCATCTATGAAATGAGACCCTACACCTTCAACAAGAAACCATTTGGGGTCGTATTTTCATGGGAGGGAAGGAACTATTTTATGAGATATGAGGAGACAATGAAGTTTGGAGATGAAACTCTTAGGATGATCCGACTTGCACTTCATGATAAGCTGAAGAAGCACGAAGAAGGATTGCAAGTGGGCTGGGTAAAAAAGGATCTTCGAGAAGCTCGGAAATTCATCGATAGGATCAATCAACGGTTGAGATTCCGGAATCACGTTCGAACCTTGGAACGCTTGATAGGAGCACGGGAACCGATACCGAACATCCTCACCTATCGTCGTCCTGATCAACCTCAGCTGTGAATTTGCCACATGGTATTACATACTTTGTGAATCATTTTCATTATCTTTCATTCATTATGGTTTGTGCACAAATAACAGTGTACAACCCGAACTTGTAAAGAAAGGACCCTGAGGTACGCATCAGTGCCTCAATCCTCATATAAGGAGCGAAAGCTTCTTACTTTTGAGTAGAATTAATCAACTTTTCAAAAGTTTTTCATAATTCTGCTCAAAAGAACAAGTATTCCCTCGTGCATTCAAAATCTTCAAAAAGTTTATGCAACATTTGAGGGGGAGTACTTGGAAAACATCTTTGCAAATAATCAAATTGTTCTTGTTGAATTCTCCCCACAAGAGTCAAAAAAGGCATATTTTAATCAAAAGTTTTCAAAAATAACATTTGATATGCTATTTTTGAGGGGGAGAAAATTTAAAAGTGATCAAAATATGATGAAAAGTAAAAGAATCTCGTGCGAGCTCGACTCAGATATCACCCAAGAATTGACGAAACAACATAATGTCAGTAATCGAAAAGACTTGTCCGCTAAGGACTTGTCTGAATAGATTGTACTGTTTCGAGAAACTCTTAGTAGATAAGTACTATGACGGGTCTAACTTCCTCTTTGAGGAATGTTAACAACTTCAAGTTAGTTATTAGGGCTAGTTATCACCTAAAAGCTGATAATGGATCCCTTTAACTAGCCACGTAAACGTGTCCCTCGGGTACAAGTCTATTAAGAGTGGATCAATTCTAAAAAGTGCCCATTCTTCCCTGCATGTGCAAATTTATCTTAAACAATAACGAGCACATGTGAAGGGGGAGTCTTTCTGAAAAATTAAAACTCTCAAGGTGTTAACCTAATATGTTTTATATGGTTTTATGGCAACATAGGATAGTCATGGAGTTATAAGGTGACTAAGGTTAGGAAAACCGTCCTATGATCCGCCAGAGCCGGAGGGATCTACCCAAGGACAACTCCCATAGTCTAGAAATAGAAGTCCTTAGGTATGATATAAAAGAAGGGGATATGAATGAAAGGAGAAAGAAGGGGTTGAAGAATGAAAAAGAAAAGTAAAGAAAAGGGTGAAAAGAAATGAGCCCTCCATATATTCAACCTTAGGGCAGACACCGGGTACACCTCATCTGCTACTGATTGTTACAAAAGTAACATCGGTATTGAAGATAAACCGTCACGGACCCAGTGACGCACTGCACTAAACCTTCTAGCCACTCAGGTATCTCTCAAAAGATACTTGTTTCATTCTCACGGGGAACCGGCATAATCTATCGACCTTCTCTTAGAGTTGGTTGATATTGAAACAGGAGACCCTGCCCCAATCTCCGCATAGGAAACCATAGGGTGCACTAATCGAGTCTAGAGCCACGAGATACATCAAAGATCTCCTAGGAACACTTAGTCTTCTTACACTAGTTGTTCTACATCAATGGACGCCAGTTGTAAATTATCGAGTCCTACGCAGATCTTAGCAATCTACCGAGAACGTTTATGAGAGGAATTACTTAAGTATTTTCTCAATGATTGAACGGAAATCCTGCCAGGGTCAACATCAAACAGCCCTGACTGCAGGTCACTTCAGTAACTCCTTGTGGGTTACGCTTAGTGTGTTCGGTGATGTTCCACATACGGTCTACAGTCGCGGGGTGATCTCAAGCGGCTCACCTAATCGTGGGGGTACTCTGGTATTCCTGTGTTAGCCCTCTCGGGGGCATCCGATTAGGAACGGCCTTGGTAAGGATTAGAAGGAGTCTTCATACTATGCTGTTGACGAATTCTAACTCCAAACCTGTAAGTGCCGGATGGTCTACAGTCGTAGGGTGATCTCGAACGACTCACCTAATCGTGGTGGTACTCCGGTACTCCTGTGTTAGCTCTTTCGAGGGCATCCGATTAGGAACGGCCATGGTGAGGGACAGAAGGAGTAGTCACATTTTGAGGGTGAAAAATTCTATTTCTCACTTGTAAGTGCCGGTTGTTTATTACTAACCATTTTCTTGCAGCGAACTTCACCACCAACACATGATTCCTCATGCTCATACTTACATCAAAAGCTTCCTCAAAAGTTCAAAGTTACACAAAGTCAAAGAAAGATCGAAGCTACACAAAGTCAAAGAAAGAATCTACAAAGTCTTAAGGCAAAGATCTTAATTGATGAACGGGAATTACGTAAGTACAAGTCACAAAGTTCAAAGACGTATGAGCATGTTGGAATGGCGTATCATCATTGGAGATGAAGGAGTGACCATAGGCAGATTACTACATCATTGCATCACATCAGCAACAAGGAACAAAGATTGATGAGCAAAGAATTTTTGATAGAATCTAACCGATTTTGAGACGTCCAGAAATTACAAAAGTTCAAGAGTAAAGAACAAGAAGATGACGTCGTGAAACCATTCACCATTGATGACCGACCCTTAGGGGGAGATTGTTAGGAACACGTTTCACGTTTACGAAGTGTCGGACATTAGTTTGTAATAGGTTGCTACTTTAATATGTTTATGTCTAGTATTTAATCATTTGGTAATGTAAGTTTAAGATGTAATATCACAATAGGTGGAAGTCCAAGGGCTAAATGTGTAAAATAGTAAGAAGGGTCTAGTGACCCTTGGACTCCCCTATATAAACAAATGTAAGCCCTCATTAGAGGGTTGTTGGTTCTCTTAATGCATTATCATTTTCATTACATCATTCTTTAGAGTTCCTTCCATCTTCTTCTTTCTTATTCTAGTATCTTCTCTCTTCTTCTAGTTTCTTATTCATTCATGAATCTATGGTTGAGTATGCTTAACATGGTGACCTAACAAAAAGCAAGTCATCAAATGGATAAATCTTTCAAATTTTCCAAGAATTAACTTTGACATAAGCTTCTCGGATGCTATCCTTCTGATGCCCAAGTTTGCATCCACACTCAAACACTTGTTGAGTAACAAGGAAAAACTGTTTGAAATGGTTAAAACTCCGCTTAACGAGAACTGCTCAGCAGTTTTGTTAAAGAAGCTTCCCGAGAAGCTTGGAGACACTGGGAAATTTCTTTTACCTTGTGTATTTCCAGGGATGGTTGAATGCTTTGCCTTGGCCGATCTTGGCGCAAGCATTAACCTGATGCCTTATTCAGTGTGGAAGAGACTTTCTCTTCTGGACTCACTCCCCTCATGCATGATCTTAGAGTTGCTGATCGTTCAGTATCTCGTCCACTTGGCATTGCTGAGGCGTATTATGGAAGTAGGAGTTCCAATTTCAGCTGATTGTTGTGTTGTGATTTCGATGCTGCACCAGGGTTCCTCTCATTGTATTGACGAGTCTCCTGAGATGGGCGATGTTCATTGATTCAATTCCAGCATGAATATCAAGCTTACGTGTGGGTAATGACGTCATTGTCAACTCGCCAAGCTTTCTAGGAGCTCCTCAAATTATGACTCTGAATCGGTAAACCGAATAGATGTCATTGATGTTGCTTCAGAGGAGTACGCTCAAGAAGTTCTTGGTTACGTTCATAATTCTTCGGGTGGTGATTCCACTCCGTCTTCTCATCCTATCATTTCCGACTCTTCCCCTTCTCTCACTCCGTTTGAGGGAAGCGATTTCCTTTTGGAAGAGGTCGAGGCTTTTCTCAAAAGTGATTCAGTTCCCGATGGAATTGATAACAATGAGATTGATCTGGAGGGAGATCTTCTTCTTCTTGAGAAATTGTTGAATCAGGACAATTCTCCTCCCCTCCCTCCCGTAGAACTTCATAACGAGGAAATCAAATCTGTTGAGAAACTGATGAATTTCCCATGGTAGAACTCAAGGAGTTACCTCCTCATCTCGAGTACGCATTTTTGGAGGGAGATGATAAATTGCCCGTCATAATTGCTAAAGACTTGAGTAAGGAGGAAAAATCTGCTCTCATAAAGGTCTTGAAGTCATACAAGCAAGCAATTGCTTGGAAACTCTCCGACATCAAGGGTATTAACCCTGAATTTTGTACTCACAAAATTTTAATGGAGGACGACTTCAAGCCAGCAGTCCAACATCAGAGACGGGTGAATCCTAAAATTCATGAGGTTATCAAACAAGAGGTTTTAAGACGGGTGAATCCTAAAATTCATGAGGTTATCAAACAAGAGGTTTTAAAACTTCTTGATGCCGAATTGATTTATCCTATCTCAGATAGTCCTTGGGTTAGTCCCATTCACTGTGTTCCAAAAAAGGATGGCATTACTGTTGTCACAAACGAAGAAAACGAGTTAATTCCAACTCGATTGGTTACGGGGTGGCGAGTCTGCATTGACTATCGCAAATTAAATGAAGCCACCCGTAAAGACCATTTTCCTCTACCCTTCATGGACCAAATGCTTGAGAGATTGGCGGGGAATGAGTACTATTGTTTCCTCGACGGTTTCTCGGGATATTTTCAGATCCCTATTGATCCTCAGGATCAAGAGAAGACCACCTTTACGTGCCCTTATGGAACATTTGCTTATAAACGTATGCCTTTTGGCTTATGTAATGCTCCTGGTACGTTGCAAAGGTGCATGATGGCCATATTTTCTGACATGATCGGGAAAACAATGGAGGTCTTCATGGATGACTTCTCGGTCATTGGGGATTCCTTTCAGACATGTCTCTCCCATTTGGACACTATGTTAAAACGGTGTGAAGACACTAATCTTTGTCTAAACTGGGAGAAGATCCATTTTATGGTCAAAGAGGGGATTGTCCTCGGCCATAAGATTTCCAAGAACGGGATTGAGGTTGACAGAGCTAAAGTTGATGTCATTGCCAAATTACCTCATCCCACTACCGTCAAGGGTGTTAGGAGCTTTTTGGGTCATGCCGGTTTTATCGTCGATTTATTCAAGATTTTTCCAAAATCGCCCGGCCTATGACCCATCTCCTCGAGAAGGATGCTCCTTTTATTTTCTCACCCGAGTGCATTGAAGCTTTTGAAACATTAAAGAAAAAGCTTACCGAAGCACCGATTCTTGTTGCCCCCGATTGGGACTTGCCATTTGAGCTCATGTGCGATGCAAGTGATTTTGCTATCGGTGCAGTCCTGGGGCAACGCAAGACCAAACACTTTCAGCCGATACACTACGCGAGCAAAACAATGACCGAGGCTCAAAGCCATTACACCACCACTGAAAAAGAACTGTTAGCAGTGGTGTATGCTTTCGAAAAGTTTCGGTTATACTTAATCTTGACCAAATGTGTAGTGTGTACGGACCACTCGGCTCTGAAATACCTCTTGAAAAACAAGATGCAAAGCTGAGATTGCTTCGTTGGGTTCTCCTCCTACAAGAATTTGATATCATTATACGTGATAAAGAAGGAGCTGAGAACCTAGCTGCTGATCATCTGTCCCGATTAGAGAACCCACACCAAGATGTTCTCGAGAAAAAGGAAATAAATGAAACATTTCCTCTCGAGACACTAAATGCGGTTGCTTTTTGTGGAGATTCTACTACCCCATGGTTTGCCGATTTTGCAAATTACCATGCGGGGAACTTTGTGGTGAAAGGGATGTCGTCCCAACAGAAGAATAGGTTCTTCAAGGATGTTAAACATTATTTCTGGGACGACCCCTACTTATTCAAAATCTGTGCCGATCAAGTCATCCGGCGGTGTGTTTATGGTCAGGAAGCCACTGAAATTCTCAAGGCTTGCCATGCTGGTCCCACGGGGGGCCACCATAATCCTTACTACACCGCCAAAAAGGTGTTTGATTCCGGTTTCTACTGGCCCACGATTTATAAGGATGCCCAGGAATTAGTTAGATCCTATGACGCTTGTCAACGTCACAGGAATATTTCACAAAAGAATGAAATGCCACAAAATGCAATTCAAGTTTGTGAAATCTTTGACGTGTGGGGCATCGATTTTATGAGGCCATTTCCGTCATCTCATGGAAACAAGTATATACTTGTGGCTGTTGACTATTTGTCAAAATGGGTTGAAGCGAAAGCTTTACCCACAAATGATGCCCGAGTTGTTGTGAAGTTTTTAAAAGCTCTTTTTGCTCGATTTGGAACTCCACGTGCTATAATTAGTGATCGTGGTACGCATTTTTTAATGCCACAAAATGCAATTCAAGTTTGTGAAATCTTTGACGTGTGGGGCATCGATTTTATGAGGCCATTTCCGTCATCTCATGGAAACAAGTATATACTTGTGGCTGTTGACTATTTGTCAAAATGGGTTGAAGCGAAAGCTTTACCCACAAATGATGCCCGAGTTGTTGTGAAGTTTTTAAAAGCTCTTTTTGCTCGATTTGGAACTCCACGTGCTATAATTAGTGATCGTGGTACGCATTTTTGCAATGACAAATTTGATAAAGTCATGCAAAAGTATGGTGTAACTCACCGTCTTTCTACTGCGTACCACCCTCAGACAAGTGGACAAGTTGAAGTTTTCAATCGAGGTATTAAAAGAATTTTGGAAAGAACGGTTGGCGAAAATCGTGCATCGTGGTCAGGAAAATTAGATGATGCACTCTGGGCTTTCCCTACGGCTTACAAAACACCCATCGCGTGTACGCCTTACAAGCTTGTGTACGGGAAAGCGTGCCATCTTCCGATCGAGCTTGAGCACAAAGCCTATTGGGCCTTCAAGCATGCCAATTTCGACCTCCAAACTGCGGGCGATCATCGGAAAGTTCAAATGAATGAATTGAATGAACTTCGTGATCAGGCCTATGAAAACTCTTTAATCTACAAGGAAAAAACAAAGAAGCTCCATGACTCAAAGATCAAAAACCGCGTTTTCAACGTTGGTGATCGAGTCCTTCTTTTTAACTCTAGATTAAAGATCTTTTCGGGTAAATTGAAGACCCGTTGGACTGGCCCATTCACTATTGCAAAGGTTTATCCTTATGGCACCGTCGAATTATCTCAAAATGACGGACCAAATTTCAAAGTGAATGGGCATCGTTTGAAGCATTACTTTGGAGAGGACATACCATCCATGGTTGTCCCGGATCTCCAAACTTTCCCCAAGGACAATTGAATTCGGGGATCGAGTCAAGCTAGCGACTCGGTGAACAAAAATAGTAGCACAACATATGGGTTTTCACCCATATTTCTGACTTCTTTCTATTTTCTACCACCCAAGTATGGGGGAGTGGCCGTCCCCCACTGCTATTTGCAATGTACATATGTATATCTTCAAAAAAAAAATGTTTGATTGTATGAATAATATAAATAAAGTGAAAAATATTTCCGCAGTTAGCCTAGAATATTGTTTTTCCCGTTCAAGGATTCGGCATAATAGCCGGGACTTTGAATATTGAGGACAATATTTAATTATAAGTGTGTGGGGGGGGGGGGAGAGGGGGAAATTCTAGCGAATTTTATCACATTATACCATCTAGTACCCCCGTTTTTGGCCAAAATTTTCAAAATTTTTTTTCACTTTATTTCAAAATTTTTTGTGGTTATCAGTCCGCCATGTCTAACTGACAAAAGGATTGGCTAATCCAGGAGCAAACGGCTCTTGGTAAAGATAAATCAAATCCGTTCATGGCTTGCAATTTGCCAAAAATTGTATGGTAATCGAGTCACCATATCTTTAATTAGTGAAGAGTCGGCTAGCCCGCAAAATTATGGCTTGTGGTAAAGGCAGTTGGAAAACCATAATTGGTAATCAGCTCACCAAAGATAATAACTATGTTTTATCTAAGAGTTGGCTAGTCCAGAAGCAAACGGCTTCTGGTAAAGACGTATCAAACCCGTTGAAAGCTGGTGATTTGCTCAAAATCACATGGTTATCGGTGTACCATGGTTCTTACTTGAACTTAAACATTCGGCTACTCCAGAAGTGATGGCTTTTGGTAAAGAGATTAAAATCCATCAAGTTTTCATAAAATATTGCTAGGGACTAGCAATAGTTTAGTGTGGGGGATTGATGAGTGCTCAAACACTCATCATTTTTGGTCAAATCTGAACTGCAAAAACATCTGAAAACATGCAAAAATGCATCAAAATGATGAAAATATCCAAGGATCGTGTTTTATATGTCTCGAATGCAAAATGTTTAAAAACAAATGAAACCCGAGCAAAGTTTGCAAAATTGGCAGTTTTAGTCCCCTAACTTTCAAAGATTGGCAAAAATAGTCCCTAGAATTTAAAAATGTGGAGTTTTATCATTGAAGGTCCCTGAAATGTTTTAAGTTGTCAAAATTGGTCCTTGAATGAATTTTTGGGCAAATGGCAGAAAAGGTCCCTGAACTTTTGAAAATTGTCAAAAATGGTCCTTGGGTATTTAAAAAGTGAAAAATGGAAAATTTTGGAAGAAATGTCAACATTGGTCCTTGGGAAGTCACAAGAAGTCAATATTGGTCCTTGGAATGAAAGTTTGAAGAAAATTACATTTTGGTCCCTCAAGTTTCAACATTTGGCATTTTTAGTCCCTAAAGGACCAAAAGTGAAAAATTGCATTTACAATCCTTAGACTATTGATACTTGGCAGCATCTACCCTTGGACTAACTTTGGAACAGTGGCAAATCAGGACCCTCAATTTTCAGCTTATTACATAATTGGTCCTTGTGGTTTTTTAACTACAAATACAAAAGGGCCCTTTATTTAATCCAACACCAAAAACAACCCAAATAAACCCCCTGGCTCAATTCCTTCCCCAGCCCAACAACACAAATAATAAAAACAACCCCAATCCCATGTTTATTTTTCCCAGTCAAATAGTCAAACCAAACCTCCCCCTTTCCCTCCTCCACTTGGTACCTGCTACCTTTTCACCACCATACTTCCACCTCAACATCACCAATCCTTGTCCCCCCAACCTTAACAAGCCTCCAAGAAGCATTAATGACCCTTGAATCCCTCCAAGCTACCCCCATCTGCCCACTTTGACAATTTTGGCGCCAAAACCATTCAAAGGTCAATATTGTTTTAAAGTGATCCAATGGCTCAGAATGGTGGGGGGATTTACTCAGTAGGTCAAAGAAACCCTAAAGGTTCCATATAAGAAGAAAAAGAAGCAGCTTTGGCATAGTAGTAGTTAACCTAGTTTACTTTTGTATCGTTTTCATTGTAATCTCAATTTCTGTTGTAAACTTTAGCTTTAAGCTAGCTTCTCAAGTATTCCAGTGTGTTTCTAATTTATTTCAATAAAAATTTTAAGTTCTTTTGTTTAAATTCAGTTTATGCAATTTTCATTGAAAAGTTCATTTGTACCTTAAGTTGTTAACAATGGTTGATTAAGTGTTCTTTACGCTTACATAAGCTTGTTATAAAGTTTTTATAAGCTCACATAAGTGTTTAAGCCAGTTTCATAAAAATACTCAAAAATATAAAAAGAAAAGTTAGAAAATAAAAAGAAGATAAAAATCAGTGTTTGATGATGAAGAAAGCAAGGAGCTTGGTTGATTGATGGTTGTAGTGGTATTAGTACTCCACGGGGAGTGTTAGGAAGTAATTTGGTACCTTGGTTCTGAGTTGTGAGTTTGAAAGTCTTTTGTAAGCCATTCTCCCATAATTTGCAATCTACTGTAGCATTAGTTAAATCCTAGTTAATCTTGAATTTTACTGTCTATTTGATGTATTTGAGTTATATTGATGACAGTTTGTTGTTGTTTAAAGGTTAGACTTATATATGTACATGTTTCAGTTTAAATAGTCAAATTGCATAAGGTTGGTCAACTTGTGTTTTGTAGTTCATGTCTGTGTTTCTGTGTTCAATTTAATCTTAAGTATCATAATATAAGTGTAAGTTAAGGATTTATGGTATAAATCACTAATATGCTTCATAAATTAGTCATAATCTATTTCTAAGGGGTGTTTGGCTCAGAAGGATTCACTGAGCACCAGAGTGTTTTAGAGGTTGCTTGTTGTTTTTATATGTCACAATGGGTTGTTATAGTTCAGTTTAATCATAGAATCCATGGGTCTTTTATAAAATAGTCAAAATCTCAAGTTTCAATCCCATAACAAGCCACTGTTGGATCTGTTGGTACCAATTTTCACCCATTGGGTTTAAAACTTGTTCATTCATCTTAATTTGGTCTTACATTAACATATTACAACTTATTTAGCTAGTAAGATCAAATCAAAGTTCATCTTGGTCAACTTTTCAGTGTAATTCAAAAAGTCAAAGTGTTCAAGAATTTATTTTTTTAAATAAACTTCAGAATTTTGTGTAAGGTTTAATCTTGGCTTTTAGGATTAGTGCTTTTGGATTATCAATATTTGGCTGGTGATCTTGCTATATTATTTTTCTTGATTTTTTGTGAGCTTGCTAAACTGCTTAATTGTGCTTATCCAACTAGCTGTTTTCCAATAAGCTCCCCTGTGCACAGTTGAACCATCCATTTTCATAAGCTTGCAATAGCTTTAGTATTTAGCCTTAGCTTGTAATATTTGTTGTTTTGAGTAGTCTATAAGCTATTCTCACTGTGCATGTGCTTTTGGTCCTCTCTTTAGCTTATTTCACTGCTTAGAATTGCTTATCAAGTTTGCCCATTTACACTTTGCACACTGATTCATCAGTGTTGAGTGCCTTTTTCCATAAGCTCTCATAAGCTCATCACTGAGCTTTAGCCTTAGTACCTTGGCTTTTTGAGAAGCTTATCAAGCCACCTTTAAGCTACTGTGCTTATTTTGTCCCTTCTGGCTTAATTACTAGGGCTGCTCCTAGTTTGTTTTGTGTCCCATTTTGCTGAACTTACTGGTTCAACAGTGAGTTGTAGCTTTTTCATAAGCTCACCAAAGGCTTAATAGTGGGCCCCATTATGAGATTTTTGGCTTTTTGGGAATACCAATAAGCCAGCTTTTCATCCCCAAGCTCATTTTTGGCTTTTAATCCTTTGCCCCTATCTTAATATGGCCTCCAACATCCTTGCAGGTCTGTTTGGTGGAAAGGGAAATTTGGATTTGTTCATTAGCTTATTGTAGCTTTTACAGTGCTAGTTTCTTGTTCTAATATCTCATTTCTAGTCATTTAAGTAGTTTGCATTTTTTTTTCTCTCCTTGATTTCCAGTTTGAAAGCTCTCTAGAGCTTTTGATCTTCATTTGAGCCAAAAGGCCCATCTGTTTGTTCCATAAGCTCACATTTTGCTTATTTTTTCATTTCCACAGTTTTTGTTTTCCTTAAAGTTGCATCTAATCAGTAGTTAAATAGTTCCATAAATAGAAAAACACAAAAACATCATTTTTTTAGGATAGTGATAGCTTCTATTTAAGAAGCTTGAGCTTATTAACTTATTTCTCATCTTTTTCGTTAAGCACTTGCTATTTTTAAATTTTTCTTAAGTTTCTGTACTTATATAATATTTTTACAAAAAGTTTTAGAATTTTCTCTGGTCATTTAGTATTTATTAGGATTTTCACTAGTTTATTAAGTAATTAAATAGTAATTAATTAATTAAAAATAGATAATTAGTGTTAAAAATAGATTTTCAATTTTAAAATTAGTTTTATAATATTTTAGATTTTTCCAATTTAATTTTTCGTTTTTCCAAGTTATTTTCCTATTTATTTCATTTTTAGTTAAGTTTAATTAGTAATTAATTAAAAAGTCAAAAAAATATTTTTCTTTTTCTTAAAATTTTCTTTTGTCATTAGGATTGTAAAAATATGTTTTTCATCACCTAGGTGTTTTTAGATTTCCATTTTCACTTTTATTTTCGTACGTAGACGTTTAATTAAACGTAAACGTACATTTTTAGATTTGTAAACGTTTCCAGATTTCTAGTAATCGTTTGTAGTGTTTGTTTATCATTTTCACTCATAATTTTGTATTTTAATTTCAATGAATCTCTCTCACCAATCCTCGTTTCATAATCACTTGATCTCAAAATCGTTTTAAACACCATTTCACGCTTCGTCGGGACATAACGACCCGGGAAGAACTCCTATACTCTCCTTGGTGCATTGTGCCTTTTCTAGTTTGACTTTTGTTGACCAAATCCTTGGTTGAATTTAGTTGACTGTTCAGACCCAATCACCGGTAATAATGGCTAATTCACATGGGTCATGGGTCATGTGCATTAGGTTTTGTTAACTAAGACAAAAAAACTTAGGCGGATTTCATACTATTGTGA
Organism: Artemisia annua; assembly: GCA_014162995.1. Lineage (NCBI taxonomy): Eukaryota > Viridiplantae > Streptophyta > Magnoliopsida > Asterales > Asteraceae > Artemisia > Artemisia annua. The sequence continues at coordinate 13,792 of LBNU01016799.1, read as the reverse complement.
CAAGTGTCCCTAGGGGTGTCCCAACCAAGTACATCTTACCATGGTTCTCAGGATCCCGATCCTGATCTTAGGATCTTACGATTTTACGATACTGCAAAGCAAAAATGATCCGGATCTTACATAGGATCTTTGAAAGCTTAAGATTTTATTGAATCCCGATCTTGACCATAGGATCTTAAGATCTCATCCGATCCGATCCTACTTTTCTCGGATAACAAACTAAAAAACTAAAAATTTCTAGATTATTTTTTGTAGAATTTAAAAAACAACATGTTAATCTTATTAAACATTTCATAACCATTACTTAGGACAACATTTCGATGAAACATTCATATAATTTTGTGTCTATGATATATAATAATTTGTAAATGTGTGTAATATTACAAAAACTATTAAGAAAATGACATTATAGTAGGATCTTAAGATCCCGATCCGATCTTACGATCACGCACTTAATTCAAAGACGAAAACAATCCTGGGTAGGATCCCGATCTTGAAAACCTTACATCTTACCATATGTACTCTTTGGGCGGCTTTTTAAATACAAAATACACTAAAATACAAATGTACCTTTAATAATTTTAGTTTTTAAACTTTTAATGTACTTTTTATACTTTTAGTTTTTATACTTTTAATACTTTAATCATTTTTAAAACTATAATATATACAAAGCTTATCCAACACACTTCACACACTTCAATATAATCCTCTCTTTCTATAATATATACAAAGCTTATCCAACACACTTCACACAAACATAATCCTCTCTTTCTCTCTCACATTTATAACACCCTCGGTTACAATTGACCGAGTAAACAGATCTAGGGTTTTGATCATCTCTTTCTCAATTTTGTCTTACATTTGTTAGAAACTTGTTAGTTTATGTATTAGATTTATGTGGTGTTGTTTTTGCGAATAATTAGAGCAAAAGAGATATTAAGGTGTGTTTGGATTAGCTTATTTTGTGTGGTTATCGGCTTATTATGTTTTGGCATCCCCAAATCTCAGCTATTTGGTCCCATATTGAGAGAATAAGGAAGAAAAGTGGCGGATGTGTGTGCGAATATTTAGGCTAAAACATCCAAGTATCAAAGATGGAAGAAGTATCAACGCTGGATGAACAGACACCACTTTCAAGTATAAACATAAACTTGTTTTGGTGTTGTTCATCCATTCTTGATTCATCTTTGCTCTTTGTCAAAATACAGAAACAATTATCAAGTATAATTTGTAGGTTCGATGCTTGAATTTAGTGTCTTCGTCTTCCAGCATGTTGGTAGGCTTGAGATTCAAGGCTGAATAATATGTTGTTGTTGGCTAGGGTAGAAAGGATGGTAGTTCATTGCATTGTTAATATAAATTTAATATGATTTCATTCATGCGCAATTAGATCTCTAATGTCGTAGAATCAACATAATTAATATGTATGTTCTTCACATCTGAGGGAGCAATATAAATGATAGTAAGAATCTATTTTCTAATAACTTAAAGGTCAATAATTATGGCAGATCTATCTAGCGTTGTAGATGGTTCCATTGCTTAATTTTGAAAATGTCTACTACCGTTTGTGTGGTTGATCTTGATCACAAGCTTTGGCTCTTTCAATAATGTACCTTGATTAAAACTTTTTTCCCGACAATAAAGATACATTCTTGAAAGTGCCAAAGCTAGTGATCAAGCGCACATAAACATTACGAGACGGTGTCCAAAAAACAAAGCAATAGAACCTTTCTGCAACGTTAGGTAGATCTATCCTCATCATTGAGACGTCTTCAATGCGATAATGATATAGTGTGTATTGTTCATGACAGGCCACACTCCTTCATTAGGCGCATTCAACATGAGTGATATTACTTAGACTCTATTTTTATTCAACATTTGTAGATTGTTTGTATCACTCTGTTAGCTTTATATATATGTATGATGTATTTTTGATATGTAGGAAGTGAGTTTGTAAAACCTTGAGTCTGGAATTTCAACATACCTTTCCATTCTCAATTCCCATACTGTTTCTTTTGTTTATTCAACAATCTAGCAATGCGCTTGGTGCAGAACTTTCCTCAAAGGGAGTTGAAACAACAAAAGGAGCTGTAGCGGGAACTGAGAAGGGTTACGTATGTTGGTTTATAACATTCCATTCTTTTTTATGATCTAAATGAGTCTGGAATTTCAACATACCTTTCCATTCTGAATTTCCATACAGTTCCTTTTGTTTTTTCAACCATCTAGCAATGCGCCTGGTGCAGGCCTTTGCTCAAAGGGAGTTGAAACGACAAAAGGAGCTGTAGCAGGAACTGAGAAGGGTTACGTATGTTGGTTTATTGCATTCCATTCTTTTTTATGATCTAAATGAGTCTGGAATATCAACATACCTTTCCATTCTTAGTTCCCATACAGTTCCTTTTGTTTTTTCAACAATCTAGCAATGCGCCTGGTGCAGGCCTTTGCTCAAAGTGAGTTGAAACGACAAAAGGAGCTGTAGCGTGAACTAAGAAGGGTTACGTATGTTGGTTTATTGCATTCCATTCTTTTTTATGATCTAAATCCAACCATCCACCAGGTAATATGGCCATTGGAGTTCCAAGAACAAAGGTTGTTTCAAACACACTCTGAATTGCAACATTGACTGTTTTTGTCCACATTAGTTGACTGTTTTGGCCTTGGTCTTTGCCACACCTGCCTTTTTGGCCTTGGTATTGCAAATACTATTTTTTCTCATGTTTGCACACATGAAAAAGTAATGTCATGACTGCACAATTTCATGCCTGCAAGAAGGGTAAGAAAGACTATTTTTTTCTTCACTGTCAATTGACTACTTTTGCAGTTTTGAAATACTAACCAAGCATACCTTTTTCTTTATAAAAACCAAACACACTAACTAAGCTCCCACAACCCCATTCTACCTACTGAAACAATGAGTTCCAAGAACAAATGTTGTTTCAAACACACCCTGAATTGCAACATTATCTTTTATTTCGTTTACACTATATTTTTTTTAATTTTAATATATTTTTTTATTTTTTCTGCAGAAATCATTAACATTGACAGCAGTGAATCAAGTTCATTTCACATATCAAGCACTTCTGAAGGTCCTCCAAATACATGGGCAAACTACTTTCCAAAGGGATATTCTGGATCAGGCACAAAAAACGAAGATGCTAGGAAGGTTAAAACTCCAAAAAAGACTGCCAAAGAGCTTTTTGATGAGAGGGTTCAGGTGCTAGGCCTGCCCAATGCTAAGACTTGTGAAGACAAGGGTATAAAACCATGAGAACCAAAAATGCCCAAAGTTTGTTCAAAAGGGAAGGGTAAAAAAAATGTATTAGTTGAGTTAGGAAGTAATTTGAATAAACCTTGTAATCCTTTTGTACTACTTTATTTGACTTTATGAATAAACATGTTGTAATCCTTTTAGATTAGTAGATTTTTAGAATGTGTACCTTTTGTTTCCAGTATTTTGTAATTTTTCATCTCAAGTTTTAATGGAAAATGTTTAATTTTAATTCCCGTACTTTGTCATTACTCAATTTTCTCATTAATTGTTACAATATTTTGATTGTTGTGTTCATTAAGAAGAACTTGGGATATATTTTGTATTATGTTAATCAAAAGTTTCTGCTGCTAAGAAAATGTTACTGCAGGTGGGTTTGTACTGCCAGATATTAGAGTGCAGTGGTTGATTGGTAACATGTAGCAACCCACAAAATCTCATCCACTATCATTCCCATTAAAAATACCTATAGTAGGTAATTTCCAAAGGTAAATTTTTGTTTTTTGCATGCATATCATTACATAAGTGACTCTCTAGACCTACTCACGTATCCATACAAGCTAAATATCGTTACCCACACACCCTATAAACTCCTGGTATGTCAAGCATAGGATTTCAATAACACCACACTAAGTAAATTACTAATTTAATACACTAAACTCATCACACAACTCTAATCCAACACTAATTAAGCCTTAATCAAGCCTATGTGTTTACAAAACTCTAATTGCTTATCTGAACTAGTTTGAAAGTGTTCAAGGCTTATGTATAAGTTACCTTAGCATCATTAGGATACCTTAGCACCCTTAGACCCTAGTACAATCCCTTATAGCTCAGGTACAAGTCTCTTAGGCATAAAACCATAACTAGGTTATAACTTCCCGGAAACTAGGTCAAACCTTCCCAAATCTTTCCCAGAAGCTACCACCACTTAGTATAAGCTTCTTAGGACTTAAGGTTAGTCAATAAACACTCATAGGACCCTAATCTAGGCACTAAACCCTAACTAAGCTAAACCTTAATCACCCACTAAGCAAGATTATGCTATAACTAAACCTAACTTAACCCTAAACCTAAAACTAAGTACCCTAAACACCTCTAGCACCTCAAGCAACCTACCTAGCAGCTTACACACCACCTTAGGTTTAACCTAGCACCCTAGCACCTACATCCATCACCTACTCGTCACCTAGTTCCCTAAACCGACTCCACGGTTTCTTCTCCACCACAAACCACCCTAAACCGCCTTACACCGCCCCTACCTATCCCATAGCATTCCTTAGTCACCATATAGCTTAGCTTAGTCACCTCCCTCCCCCTTGACACCTCCTCCTTCTTTTTCTTGGTCGCTACTCCAAACGACCCTATCAAAGGGCTCGTTACCCTCTCATTTCAAACCACACCTCTTCACTTGTCTTCACCTCATATATTCTAGTCCTAGTGGTAGTACTAAGTCCCTTGTAGCTCTAGAAGTCGAGTGGTATGAGCCTTGAGGCCTTGTCGAGACACTTTTGCCCTAGAAAACCCTAATAGCCCTCGTTAAGCTCTAGCTTATCACGTAAGCTTTCATACTTGCTCCTATTAGTTATATTTCAGTCCTAGGATGGTTATAGGTTGCCTTAGATCTCTTAGAACCCCTTGCCTAAGCCTTGATCACTAGAACTAGCTCGTTATCTTTTTAAAACCCTAAAATAAGTCGAATTGCCTTTTATATGCTTTAATCCCTTTTCATAAGTTATAAGCTAGTTTAGGCAACTTAGTTAAGCTTATATTAGTTAACCATAAGCTAGTAAACCTTTTTGTTTTATAAAAATATAGTTTGCATGGAATTAGGACTAGTTTTGCAAAACTTTCCATGCATAGGGGTATATAGGTAACTTTCTAAAAATATTAAGTTTAGGGACTATTTTTGTCATTTTTTAGAAGTTATAAGTATAAGGACCCTTTTGGCAAAGATATATAACCTTAGGATAAAAAGTTAGAAAGTTATAAACTTATAAGGACTAGTTTTGCAAAGGTTATAAAGTTAAGGGTATAAATAGTAAATTTTGAAAACTTATAAATCCAAGGGTCATTTTTGACATTTTCTCAAAATATTGAAGTACAGGGACGAAAAATGTGAAGTTTAGATAGTTATAAACTTAAATAATATAAGTATTATAAGTATAGTGTAGATTTCGTAAATATAGTAAACTTCAAGGTTATAAAGTAAACTATTTTCATATATATAGCAAACTGATGCGTGGTTTTGTGACCTTACAACAGGTTTTACCTCTCAAGGGATCTCAAGAGGCTTACAACCCCACCAGGCAGTGTACATGACCGATGTAGTATAGGATAGTGGTAAGTACGGGGGATTGATCGTTCTCTCACAGGGAATAGTGTTCGTTAGGATAGAAAAGCTACTCTAATAGGTCTAAGGGTGGAAGGAAGATTCTTTTTGTATTTTTTATGTTTTATGGAAAACAAGTAAAATCTCGGTTTTTTGAGGAAGGGCGGAATTAGTTGCTAGTCAACTAACCCAAGTTTACTACTTATGCAAATTAAAATAAATAAATATCTAAACTATTGTGGTTGTGAAAACAATATGGAGAAAATTGTGTTTACTTAGATTTCATTACTCCCTAACTATCTTTTACCAGTTAATTGATATGTGTGTTACTTGTGTGGATGAAGGGTGTATTCCTAATAACTCGTAGAGTGGCATACATATCTCTCCAATTCTATGAGCTCTTATCTCGCCCTATGCCATGCACGGCACAACCACAGGGGTTTTAAACAGTGGCTCATGCGTTAAATACTACCTTAATAGCCTAGTATGCCTTGGCTACATGTTTCCCAAGACGTTCAAGCACGTTACCATAAAGGAGGTTGGCCAGTTTTCTTGAGCCTAACATTGATGGAACAATCATCCCAACAAACAACAACACACACCAATTAACCAATAATTAATAGTTAGGTTTCATTAGATCTAAGCAAACACTAGAGAATTTAGCTACACATGTTAATTAAAAGACAAGCAAAAGAGATAATCAACCAACACATAGACATATTGATTGAATTAAAGTGAAGACTTATCTTTAATTAAGCATGAGGGTTCCAAGGGTTGGAAACCCTAAAAAGTACAGAAAATTCGTCTTTAGGGTTTGCCCTAAAAGTTCTCCACAAAGTTCCACACTAATGAATGAAAATTAGAAAACTATATATAGATTTTACACTCTGACGGCGTCAGGTTATAAGGGCTGACGCCGTCAGCTCGCCGCCATTAGGTTTCTCGGATGGCCTAGATCCACTTCTGACGCCGTCACCTTATAAATCCTTCTGGGCCGTCACTCTTTAACTTTACTCCTGACGGCCTACTTTTCCTAACACCTGACGGCGTCAGGTGTTAAATCCAAAATTTCCTCTGGCCCGTCATTTGATAATTGGTTTCCACTCTTTTGTCAAGGCTTTCTGACGGCGTCACCTTGTGACTTCTGACGCCGTCAGGTTGTAAATCTTCATCTTTTGAGACTTTGTCGTTTTCTTCACTTTTATGCTCCAAAAACGTCCGAATATGCATGTTTTCCAGAATTCCTCTCAAAAGTACCTAAAATGACAAAAGGAACGATTTAGGGCAATATTTGATCACATTTATACGAATTAGGGCTTAAATGACCCCCTAAAAGTGTAACACTTTTCGTCTCATCAAATACCCTTACACTTGGGATTTGCTTTTCCTCAAGCTAATGAGCTTTTATTCCAATCAGAATATGAGTTAGGGTCATTTAACACGAATATAAAAGTAATTACAACAGATAGTTATTAGACCCTAATCATAACAAGCACGGAAATCATACACTAGCACCTTACAAATAGTGTTTGGATTCTCACATCTCTCAAATGTCATAAAGTTTATATCTCATAAATGGAAACGGAAAATAACACTCACTACCTGTCATAGCAAATAGATTACCATAGGCTTGGGAAAGGATCAATTACTCCTCCACTAGGTGTAAGCACCTAAGATAAACTATCAAAGAGGGCTTTATAAAGGGTTGTAACGTAAGGTGTAGGGATATGATAACACGGTTTGGTTGGAATAAGGGGTATTGATTGGTCTCAAAACCAACAGGTTTGTCACACAAGCTAGCCACTTGTGAATGGCTAACCGTAACAAAGAAACCCTGAAAGTCTAGAGCACAATACAATGAATCCTGGAGAGTACAGTGTTTCCCCGGGTCGTTAAAGTCCCAACGAGGTTGAAATTGTATTTGGAAAAACGTTTATGGGAAGAGTGATCAGGAAAAGTAACCAGATTAAGAATTGGATTGATTTTTACACTACTGATTGCTTGGAATTGATTATGAAACAATATTAAAATGCACAACAATCGGATATAACAAATATGTAATAAAAATGTAACTGAGGAAAGTACAGGGACTAAAAGTGACAAGTTCTAAACTACAAGGGTGTAAAATGAAAATTTTAAAAACTTAAATAAAAAGAAAATTGAATTAAAAAGAAAATTATTTTTTTGATTATTTTAATATTTAAGTATTAATTAATTAATAAAAATTATTTAAAAACTTAATTAAATCTAATTTATAACAATTCTAAAAAGGATTAAGATTACAAATTATATAAAGACATCGATTAGAGCACGGCCCGTTCTTAGGAATCCCCTCCCTAAAATGAGAGGAACCCTCGGGTCTGCATCGAAGTCAACAATCACGAAATCTGCCGGAAAATTGAACTTTCCTACATTCACGAATACGTCCTCAGCAATACCGAGGGGACGAGATATAGAGCGATCTGCAAGCTCGAGAGTCATGCAGGTAGGAGTGAGTGCCGGAAGAGAAAGTTTCTTCCAGACCGAGTGAGGCATCAGGTTGATGCTTGCGCCAAGATCGGCCAAGGCATAGCATTCAACCATCCCTGGGAAAATGCATGGAATGAGAAATTTCCCGGGATCTCCCAGCTTTTCGGGAAGCTGTTTTAACAAAACTGCAGAGCAGTTCTCGTTTAATGGAGTTTTTGCCATCTCGAAGAGTTTTTCCTTGTTATTTAACAGATTTTTCATCGTAGATGCAAAATTGGGCCTCAGAAGAAGAGCATCCGCGAAGCTAATGTCAAAATGTAATTCTTTAAAACTTTTGAAAAATTTGTCCAATTGGTGACTAGCTTTCTCGCGGAGCTTTTGATCTTGTAAACGTGATGGATAAGGAATCGAGGGTTTGGAATTTTGTTTTTCAACGGGATCAACTGGAGGTTCAAAAACAACTCCAGGTTTGGATTTGGGTTTCGGGACCGGGACAACTTGAGGGTGGACGTCATCGGTATCTCCGTTATTAGTAGGAAGTACCGTGTCTGTGGTAACCTCAGGTTCACGTTCCGCTACTTGAGAAGAAGAGGTAGCGGGAGCCGTGGGTCCTTTGTATGAAACTCCA
>LBNU01016796.1:55923-66982 GCA_014162995.1 Artemisia annua | reverse complement strand
ATAAAAATACAAAAAGAATCTTCCTTCACCTTTAGACCTATTAGAGTAGTTTTTCTGTCCTAACGAACACTATTCCCTGTGAGAGAACGATCAATCCCCCGTACTTACCACTATCCTATACTACATCGGTCAGGTACACTGCCTCGTGGGGTTGTAAGCCTCTTGAGATCCCTCGAGAGGTAAAACCTGTTGTAAGGTCACAAAACCACGCATTAAAACCGTTGACACAGTTACGTCCGTCTTAACACAATCAAGCTAAAATAGCATTTGTCAGACATATAATATCCCTAGTGCGTTAGAACCAACTCTTCATGGCCCCAATGACACTATTAAGGATGCACCTTAGGGGAAAATTGGTGTTTATACCCGCTTTTTTAAATATGCCAAATTTAGGATACCTTTCTCTGGGATTCTACTTTCCAAATTCACTTGTCACAACTATTAGTGTTAGTCGCAGCTAGGGTTAGCCATTTTGAGATCCTTTGCCGCGTTCACGGCGGTGTCCCTACCATCCACTTGTCTAGAAAGTTTTATTATGTCGGGCTGAACAATGGATGCCTCACATAAGAGAAAAGGAAAGGGCACAAGTCACTAGTTGTCCCTATTTCTTATACTTCCTCCTCGACTCTCTAAAGAAATGGAAAGATATTATTATTATTATTATTATTATTATTATTATTATTATTATTATTATTATTATTATTATTTGGATAAAAATTCTCATTCGCTAAATTAATACCATTTTTCATACGTAACTCTATTTACTTATAACGGGACGACAAGTGTTTTGTCATCAAGAAGGTTATCAAATAACGTAGAAAATTTTAAAACGTTAAGATTTTTATTCGCACCTGCTACCAAAAAAAAAACGCAGGCTAGATTCACAAACCAAAAGAGACAACAACTTCAAGCTTTATAACTGGATATTTTTTTGTCACCTATGTGAAACTGCTCGTACCATGTGTAACCACTGGTAAAAATTTCACATCATAATAACTTATCTTAAATACTTATGCTTTTTCTACGTATATTTTTTTTCTGATCATGATTATTATTTAAAAGTGACATAACTCTTAACTTTGATAAACGTTCTCTTACTTATACCGACACTAACCTATCTTATGTTTATATCAAGTACCTCAAATCATGATATCTCATTTGCCATTTTACGATAACTCGTTAACGTATGTTCATTTAATAATCCCGTTAAACGTTTTCTATCCATTAGGGTTTCCACTAAACCCTATAACTCTTATAATATTAAGTATCAAAACCCTAACCCTAGTATTTTCATTTATAAACTCAATGTACAAATCCTTAGACCTAGAGTACAAGTGCCCAATGCATAAAATGTAAAAACTATACATTTATTAGTTTTAAATCCTAAATAATCTAGTATATATTTACCCTAACTTAACTAAATACTAAAACTATATTTTCTATAAACCTTAAACCCTAGTACCACTTTCTTAAGCTTATAGTACAACTCTTTTAGCACAAGACGACCTAACATCTTATTTTTTAAAAATTCGACACAAAGACTAGACTTAATGAACCCTAGACACATTTTTACTTAGATGTGAGTTAACATAAGACCTAGACCAACTTACCTACATCAAATAAACCCTAAGTACAAGTCACTAAGCCCTAAGTACGTAAACCTTAAGCATGATCGATCCTATATCAGAATCTAGTTCGAATTAGACAAAACAATAACCAAAATAGTTAGGACATGTATACTTGTAAGTCCCTTGACCTTAAGAACCTCACTTGGTCTCCTAATCTTCCACATCACACTTTCTCTAGAGGTAAACACAAGTCAAATGAATTAGTTAAATCTCATGGTTAGGGTTAAGCCACATTCTTATGTGTTCCCCATAGTTACAAGTGGCCATTCCTGGACTTGAACACACCTCACCATGTCTTCTATGTGTAGACAAGATGACCTAGACAACACTAGAACCCCCATAACCCTTGCCCTATAAATAGCAAACCCTAGTCCTCCTTTACACTCACACTTCACTCGAAAATGCCACACACCACCACAATCTTAGTTAGCTACTGATCCAAGACACAAAATAGAAGTCTAATAGCAGCCAAGAAAGTGTAGTATCAGCCCAATATAGAAGAGAGAAGTAGTGTACAAGTTTCCAAGTCCTTTAGTCCAAAAACTTCCCTATAGTCGAACCTTAATCAAGTAAGTACTCCACCTCTTTTCAACTCTTTTGTACACTTCCATTAGTCCTAAACATACTGTTAATAAAGCCCTAGTACATGTCATAAGTCAAACACTTTTTATTTCTTTTCCTGTCAAGCAAAACAAATCCCCTGGTAACATGTTTGAATTATTTTCCAATCCCATAACCCTAGGACTCTTTAAAGATAACTTAGACATGATAAATAATATGCCAAGATACATAAAAAGTCCATTGGTAAGCCTAGAAATCGAAATATAAAATGTTTTTGTTTTCTGTTTTCTATCGAGTAAATGCTTGAGTGACCCTTTTCACACCTACTATTTACCTAGTAAACGAGCACCTAAAAATGTGAAACTTAGGGGAATTAAAGACCTTGTGGCATAGATTACTAAGGAACAAAAACTTTGGAATAAGACCCATAGGTCTCGTTTCTATTGAGCCTTAGATATGGCCTGTCGCATGCTGAAACACAAAGAAAAACACTTAGAAAATTTTCTTAAAAACAGTTTCGTGAGCCTAACTTGGGAGATTAATTGTGACCAAAACATAGCACCTTAGGAAGAATGGTTTGAACCTATAGAAAGACCTTACTGTGGACTAGTGAAGGTAGCAAAGGTCTGGTAAAAATCTCCTCATGCCTCGTATATAATCAGCCCTACTTTTGGCCGTAACACGCATTTTATAAACTAATATTTTTTTAATTATTTTGAACTAATAAGCTGGTAATATAAGCAAATAAGCTGGGGAAAACATGTTTACAAATCTATTTTGACAAAAACACAAGAGTCATAAAAAGTTTTGTCCATTTCCTAAGCTAAAAATACATTTTTCCTTAAAAAGGACCTCAGGTGTAAAGTTTATTATGCATGGGGGGTATTTTATATCAAAACTCTAAACTATCCTTATGAGTCAAAGTTAAAATGAAGTAAACTCGAGGTTTAAGGGTATAAATTGCCATATTTGAAAGTTCAGGGTAGAAATTGTCATTTTACTAAAGTTTAGGGGTATATTGTCATTTTAAGATAATTCAGGGTACATATTTTTAATATCTAAAACTCTAGGGTAAAAAGTGTAATATTTTCATATTATCTCGGGAACTAGGTTAACTAATATATAAACCCTAAAAACGATATGATATCACTAACTTTTGAACCTTTAACGGAATCGATAATAAATATATATTCTGTTAATACAAATATCGCTTAAAAACGTTATTTATATTTTACGATCTTTGCTAAGTTTTGTTAATGACAAAGTCTAAACTTTAGTTTTTAGTAAAACATGATTTTAGTTTAAAGTCTTGCATAACTAGATTTTTGCTACATTTACATTTCATATAAAACACAACATTTTCATATTTCTTAAATTAGAAATTTCACATCCCATTTATGGTAAGTTTTGTCACCTTACATTTATGGAAAGATTGTGTGGTTGACTAAACAAAGTTCTTACACAAGGTTTGTGTGTTTGACTCTCCATAGGGTTCTTACACAAGTTTTGTGTTTGACCAAGTATTTATGTGATGTGACTTTGGATGGTGTAACCACCCGTAATTTTCCAGACTATTATCTTAACAGTACTACTATTTTTTTTCTTATCTGAAAATGCGAATTAATTATTTTCTGATGTTTACTAATAATTAAAATTTAAAAACGAGAGGTTATCTCGTTTTTACTGAAAAACACGACACCGCACGCGTACCAACACCGCATTAGTAATGGTTAGTTTTATAATTTATTATCGGAGTCGATAATATTGTTTTTATACCGTTTTATTAAAAACGTTTCCAATAGTATATCTTTCGCATTTACGAAACCGGGATGCCGCATCGACAGTCTAGCTCAACGGGACACGAAATACATCACGTAAAATTCAAAAATCATTTCGCTCATCTATATATTTGGTTTGCCGCCCCATATAACAAAGGAGGTCACATGTTATGCTTAGGCTAATGTGATGGACAATGGAGTGTAGTACTTTTGCCAAAAACCTTATTAACCAACACACCATTGTATCCACTAGATTTTTGTTGGTCAAAATATTCCTCCTTGTCTTGCTTTTAATCGAATGTAATACAAATCAAAGTTCACATGTCTACTTTGTTATTTGTGAGAATCCACTTTGCTTACTATTATTTGGACAACAGAGATTAAAGGGCTATGTATGTTATTAACCAAGAGACAATTTGGCTTAACAAGATCAATTTTTTTTTCCTGCCTGCATATAATCGAGCCAACCAACATAACATACACAATTTCATTTCTCTCAAGACTTTACAAGAAAACACACAGACTTTAAAAGTTGGCTGAGTTTTGAAATGAGCTTGGGTAAATTTTGGAAGTAATTTGGTATTTGGAAAGCTTGGGTAAATATTGTTCTTGTTCCCTTCTTCCTCTTGCTCGATCAAGCTCAAACTCACTGTAAGAGTCTTTTAAACTTGTATCTTCTTTTGATTTCTTAGTGTAACAATGTATTACTAATATTTGAACGTGTGTTGATTTGGTCAAGAGTTATAAAACTAAAATGGACTTCTTGCTTACCTTTACATTCGACACATATACATGCCTATACATATGTATATAGACTTGTGTTTTGAGCTTGTGTGGTAATATTTTTGCTTGTTTAATACTTGTAAACATCTTAAAAATAAGCTAGTGCTTGTTTAATTTTCCATTCGCCGTGCACATATAAGTTTTGACTTATTTGAGACTTCTTAGACTTAATAAAGGAAAACATAGATCTAAATATAAACATAAGTCTTGGCTCAAAATTGGACAAGTGGTTATTTTCTTACTTTGATTTAAAGGGTTAAACGACACACAAATACTTAACGAGCTCGATTTGCAAAAGTATGTTTTGGTTTCATTAATTTTGAGTCGAATGGGAGTTAGGCCGAGTAACACTCGATCCCAATGAGTAATCTTTGAGTTTATGACTTATTTGAAAGGATAACACAGCATATAAAGATTGAAAACACGCTTAAACATTGCTAAAACAAACGCAAAATACATATATACACATACTGTTAAATATGTACACTAGAGACGCAGTTCGAACGATCATTATAAGCCACTGTCAATATAATTCAACACAATGATGGAGTTAGTCCACTGGTTGGGTCGCTGGAAGTGTGAGCGAGATGTCTTGAGTTCGATCCTTACTTATGCCCTTTCTGTTCAATTAATATTTTTGGACTTTTCACTTTTAACACTTGAACTAATTAAAGGTTAACAAACATTTTTATTATTATTATTATTAAAATTTATACTAATCCCCTTTATTTAGTTATCATATTTTGTAAATTACATTTTGACGAGGAATACTTTGCGACACTAAATTTATAATGGAAAACTAATATTTATGAACAGGTCATGCCCGACTTTCGTCAAATTTTATACTTAGTATATTTTTTTTAGTAAACCCGACTAGAAGACGAAAACTAAATAATATGAAATTATTTACAACGCATAAGCATTTAACATTATTTTACCTTACAACGTAAACACTTTCCTAGTGAATACTTTCCGTACTTAGTCGTCCGGATACTTCCGAACCCGAGACTTATCCGTCATGAATACTTTTATATACTTATATACTCGTACACTTTTCCAAGAGCCAATACTTACAAACACGTTTGAATTTATTTAAACATAAACACTACCACACAAGCAACAATAAACACAACCACTTGAGAACACTTAAACTTATCTAAACTTCATCGAGTCTTAAATCCGGAACTGAAACTAAACTGGCCATACTAATCTAGGTCGCGTGTCGGTACCGCACACTTATACTATCTGACTTTACTCTATTCAGAATGCTTTACTGAGGTGAGTTCATGGCCCCTACTTTTACTTGTTTTATAACTGTTTTGGGGGAGAATACATGCTCGTTTTATCTAAATGCAATACTTGTTTTACTTGAATATGCCAATTGTTTACTCAAATCATTACTTGCTCTACTTAAATGTTTGTTTGTTTACTCGAATGTGTTATATGGTTACATGTTACATACTTGATTTCTTACTCATAGACACAAGTGCTTAAAACATTTATGCCTGCATAACCGAATGAACTGGCCCAACTGCTATGTACATACATGACCAAATGAACTGGTCACATGACCGAATGAACTGGTAACGTGACCGAATGAACTGGTCACATGACCGAATGGACTGGTCACATGACCGAATGGACTGGTCACATAACTGAATGAACCGGTAAGACAAACATTAACTCTTGCGGTCCACATTGCAAACTCTGCTTACGATAAACATTTATTTTCATGACATTGTGAGCGACACAATGGTCACAAAACTTTCTGTTGAACTCACATTACTCTTACTCTTCATTCATATTTATGCAAACCTATGAACTCACCAACCTCGTGTTGACACTTTTTAGCATGTATTTTCAGGTTTAAGGCGATAACTAACTGTTGAAGGCTTTTGGCATGGCATGGCATGGTCATAGACAACTCTGACATATATTTGGGACCTCTTAAATGCTTTATGGGCCTATATTTCCGCACTATTTTTGAACGATGTAAATTGAATATTTTTGATAATGAAAGTTGTTCTAAATGGTTGAGATAAAAAGCGTTCTTTGTACTTGTGTTAAGATACCAATTGAGTAGCACCCCAGTGATGTATGCTTCCGCTGGACCCGTTTTTGGGGGTGTTACAGATGGTTTGGCAAGTTATGGCAAAACATAACTGTCAGACCTGGCGGAACCCTCGTGGTACACGGGCGGAACCCTCGTGGTACACGGGCGGAACCCTTCTGAGGGTTCCGCCATATCCGCCAGGCTTGATGGTTGTTTTGCTATAAATACCAAGCCATTTGCTAGCTTTTTTTTTTATCACTTCTCATCATATTTTGTACATACATTCATATCTTTCATCTAACCCTTAACATCTCATTGTTGTGAATACTCTTTTGTAGCAAAGAAGTTCACAAGTACATATAAAGTTACAAGTATTCAACTCAACGTTGCAAGACTTGTTAGCTTAGCATCGTGTAGACTTTGTATAGTTTACACTTCATTTGATTGTGTGTTATAAGTTGTGATCGGTTAGTATTTTAGGCCTTAAAATACATAGTGAAACGGGAGTGGTTGTACCCTTGGTAAAGAACTCGAAATCTAGCTTAGTGTCGGTAAAATTGTAAGCGACGTGTAAGGTTTTCTCCGCCGGATAAAGGAGCTTGTTGACTAGTGAAAGAAACTCTCGAGTTGGATACTCGGGGCGTGGACGTAGGGCAAGGAAAAGAGAGTTCCTTGTAGCCTAACCACGATAAACAATCGTGCCATGGTTTGATCGTTTCTTTCTTTATACTTGCATATTGTGTATTGTCTTTGTGTTCATATCTTTGATTAAACGGAAAGTTTCAAAAGGTAATTAAACTAAAAACGGGTAAACTATTCAACCCCCCTTCTAGTTTTCCACATATTCTTATATACTGAAAAGCTTGATATATCAACTCAGGTTTAGTGTCGGAGACGTTTATCAACTTTATTTAAACTTGTTTTCCATCCAGACTACGGTAACATCGAGGTGAGTTCATAGTCCCACTATTTTTATACGTTTTAAAACTTGTGGGGAGATACATGCTATAAACCGAATACAAGTATTTTTCTGTATGCTATCCAGATTGATATTGCCTAAGTTGCCACTGTTGTCATTTATAAAGAACCTCATATCATGCGCCATTAATCACTTGCGAGTGAACGCGAATGTAGTGAATAGATCTATTGGAGGTTGACGACCCATTTGTACTAGCCGGATAGATAGTCTTAGTACTAGCCGGATTGATAGACAAATGCGCTATATTTGAAAACTAATAGGAGACTGACAAACTCCTATCGGAGGGCATTATTACTTTCATTTAATTATGTTGGTAATTTACGTCATAGCTCGCTACTATGATGCTTACTGTTAAGGTTTGCGCGTCATGAGGCTTAGAGCAATATATCCTGAACCGTGACGTTACTGATTTCTTATCTATTAACTTGTGTTCAAACTATTATAAACACTATGGATTCACTCAACCTTTGCGTTGACTTTTTAGCATGTTTAATCTGAGGTAACTGAAGCACAACTTGGCACGGAGTGGCTATGGGCTTTCTTCTTATAAAAAGAGTGTCCATTATGTTATCATTCAAATGAATAAAGTACTTTTATATGTATTTCAGTAAATCCCACTGGGACCTCTATTATGTAAAACTCTGATTTAAATAAATGAATGATAACAGTTTTATTTAAAACGTCTCTTTTCGAGTCGTTTTCTATACTTATGACTATGATACTTGAACGTAACACCCCAAACTTGTATTCCGCTGCGTATATCCGAAATGGGGGTGTTACACCATGCTTTCGAACATTTAACCATTCTCAATGCATACAATCAATGCTTCAAAGCATACCCGAAACCTATGAACTGTCTTATATGTTGCTTATAACTTTTGAATGTCATTAAAGTCGTGTTTTCTGAAGAACTCATGCATGAACAAATCAATAACGCATATAGTAACAAAAAATTAAGACAATCACGTGCATAATGCTCACTCATTTGTAAATATTGATTAAATGAATCAAGTGTTTTATCGTTAGCCAATTGGCGTATGATGGAAGTGAATTTCATAATCACACTAATATCCATTGGACCAGTACGATACGGGCGCGACTTGGCTGAGCACGATCCAAAAAACGGACCAAACCGACAAATAGCGGACCGAACCAAAAACCGATTGGGTCCAAAAGTCCGGACCGAGGACCGGACCGAAATGTTCAATCTAGGTCCAGGTCAGTCCGATCCACAAGGAATAAGCGTCAGTTGTCCCCAAGACCGGACCGAACTGAAGACCGAAATGAGGAAAAAGGTGGACCGAGGACCGAACCGAAGTATGTTCGGTCCGGTCCAGTTTGGTCAGGTTCTCAGTTCGGTGCGATCCACGATCTATAATGCTCACCCCTACTTTGGACTATTTCTAAAAATAGTTTTTTATTCTTACGATATCGGTGCCTAAAATAATACTCCGAGTATTTTGAATTATCACCAAAATAGTCATCCAACATTGTTCTTCAGCAACATCATGTTCACGGTATATTGCATTACGCGTACGTGAAGTTTGAGCTTGCAACGATTGGTGACACTGATAAGCTTGCGTTATAGATAAAATATCATATTATCATCGTCACCGGAAAAATTAAGATTTTCTTCACTCGAATTCATTTTTGTTAGAGATAATGTGTTTTCTGATAAAGAGAATTAACATTTTCAGTTAACAAGTCAGAAATGGCGTCGAATGGAGCTACCACACCGTTCGCACTAAGATTACTTTACGATCCGTGCATTACGCGGGTTGTCTAAGTTAACTTTAATGTAGTTTATAAAAGTAAATGTTTCCTTAGAAGAGCATCCACAGTGGGTCAAGTTGTTGAAGGTTTCCACTATTTTAAAAAGTCTTTTGTAAATGTTTTCTACATTGTAACCAAAGTTTATAATAATAATAATAATAATAATAATAATAATAATAATAATAATTTTAAAAAAACAATCTACAAATAAATGGTAAAACTTAAACCTTTCCTTTAAGTTTTGGTAGTTAAATGCTTTATGCGTTCAATGCAAAGTCTTAAAAGGCTTAGATGCATTATAGATAGTCTATAAATTTGTATTTAACAATAACAATATCATGTTTTGGTTCAAAGTTTTAACTGATTAAGTGAGCAAGGGTTATATACATTGAGTTTGGTACTAACTTTTCCGGCGTCTGTAACTGGATTAGGTTCCTATAAAGTTGATCACAACATGATAGATCATGTTGGCCAATCATACGAAAGTTAAATTGAAAAAAGAAAAAAAAGAATTTAATCAAAATTAAGGGTCCGTTTATTTTTATACTCCTCACACTACAAACAAATGACCTATGATATTGAAAACCAACTTGAGATTATCTTTTTCCATTTGTAACCATGTGACAATAATATTTGTTATAACTTGTGATAAACAAATAAATACCCGATTTATTGTTACACAGTTGTGATAAAAATAACATTATGAGCGGAGCCAGAAAATTTTGATCGAGGGGTCACACTTTAATAATTTTTGAAAAATTACACTACAAATTGGTTTGTAAAAGGGGTAGGGGTTGGGGTAAATTACAAAAAAATAAATATATTTTACAAAATTTACACTATAATTTTTTCCACTAAGTGGTCGAGTGCCTCTTAATGACCCTCCTTGTCTCTGCAAGCATAAGTATATAAGTGCTATGGTCAAGCAAAATATAATTTCATAAATATAAGCCTCAAACCAAATATAGACAATTAGACATAAGGATAATATCATGCATAAGGGCGCTAGTTTTTTGCATTGACCACGGGGTCCGCAAAGACCAAGCTTATCTAGAACATATATTGAAATGATTATTGAGCAGCCGAATCTTTTTGTATACACACTCTTCCATGCAAGTATGCACCAACATTGGAAATCAACATTAGTTTGTTTGTACTTGAAAAGTAATTAAAAATTGGAAATCTACGTTAGTTTCTTTGTATTTGGAGCAAACTACACCATTCGTCCTTGTGGTATGCGTTGACCGACAAGTTTCGTCCTTTGACCAAAAAAAGTGCACCGTCCATCCTTAACTGCAAAACGTTATGTATCGTTAGTCCCTCACTCTAACTGGCATCACTAACGGTCGTTATACCTCATCCACTGAAGGGTATTTCAGTCTTTTCCCAACCATAAGGACCAACGGTGTAATTTACTCTTTTATTTATTTATTTAACTATTAATAAATAATAATTTTCATACGTTTAATACTTTTTCGTCCGTTTATTTACATTTTCATCAGAT
>LBNU01016796.1:40287-50901 GCA_014162995.1 Artemisia annua | reverse complement strand
TTATATATATATATATATATATATATATATATATATATATATATATATATATATATATATATATATATATATATATATATATATATATATATATAACAAATAGATTTAGTACGGTTAACAAAAAACCGTAGCAGAAAAAAAGTACAAAATAGTCCATTTTTTGCTACGGTTATAAAGAAAACCGTACCAAATAGTCCATTTTTTGCTACGGTTCGCAACCGTGTCAAAAAATATTTTATTTTTTGGTACGCGATTATCTAGCACGGTTTAGAAACCGTGTCAAAAAGCCTTAAAAACCATAGCTAAAGAGATTTTTGTTTAGTAGTGTAATCACTAACCTTCATTGGAGTTTAAACTTTAATCATGTGGTTTACTTCAGTAAGTAGTTTACCATTGCGAAAAAACTCTTGAACAACTTTTCGTAACCTCAACCTTTACAATATCCCACGCTTCCTGCCTTCCTTGATGAAACCCGATGTAAAACCATACGAACCTGGTGATTTATTTTCACCAATGCTAAACATAGCTCGTTTACCTTTGCATTTGTAACCTGTCTAATCATATGGATTGCATTCACATGAGAAATCCTCCATGTGAACAATTCTTAAGGGTTAACAATATCATCAACATTTTTAGCAATTCCTAAAGATCGACTTCTCAAAGTGTTGAACAACACGATTCGCGACATGTCGCCCTCTGCATACCCACCATTTGGCCCATCAACAACATGAATGCGACTCCTATTTATTTTCCCTTTGACAACTCTAGAGAAATAACTTAAATTTGTCATTGCTTCCTTTTTAAACTTATAGTTACAATAGAAAGGGATTATTATGACAAACATTATATTTTTTTTATAATTGTGTTAGCACTATAGTCCAGTTGGTCATACTAATTTTCTTATTATATAGGTGATGGACGTATACACGAGGGAAAAAAAAGTATAATCACTAATTACGTGTAAACATGTTATAATTAACAAAACATTGTCAATCAATAATATTTTTACCATATTGCATTGAAAAAAGTTCGTTGAATCTTACATGTGCATGATTCAATTAGGAAAATAATTTAGAGCATCATCATGTCATAATCTTTGGATTAAACGTTGGAGCAAAAAGGTTAATTAATCATATAACTCTTATTTGAATATCCAAGCTTTTATTTCTCTAAGTAAAACAAATTATTTTGTGATGAGATTAAACCTTCTTTGTCAAATTTTGTTTATTATTATTCTGTTATCCTAAATAATCAATACGTTACTTGACTAACTTTGATCATGTTGCCATGTAAAAGATTGAGAAAAGTATGACAAACAAGGACCGCATAGCGCAGTGGATTAGCGCGTTTGACTTCGGATCAAAAGGTCGTGGGTTCGACTCCCACTGTGGTCGCTTTATACTTTTTTACTTATTTACCTTATACCTTTCATTTTTTAGTTTTTACTCTTTCCAGATCAAATCTAAGACAATTTTCTTTTCTAATTTCTTACAATGGTTTTTGACTTTTTTGTTATTAATTCATAGGGTTTTGAGAATACTGTCACGTAGACTAAAACTGGATAAAGTCTTCACTTTCTAAAATGTTGCTGTGATTGTCTATACCAAACGAAATTTGATTTTAATTATTTTTAAAAGATATAATAATGACAAAGGTTATACCACTTGGAATCAGAATCACTTGTTCAAAAGGTAAATTTGAGTATGTAATGAATAATTAACGAGAGTTATATAGAATCGCGCATCGTTGCGGTTTTATCGGACTTTTTTTTTTTCTTTTTTTGGTAAAAGGGATGTTTCACCCTGGTAAAATTGGGTTTTATCGGGCTTTTATCTTTCTTCTATTGATTTATAAAATGTATGATATTTCAGGATTTATTTACTCGAAATTTAAAGTAAATTGCAAAAACCATCCTTGTGGTTTGGCGAAATTGCAGGTTTCGTCTCTGATCTTTCGTAAGTGCGGGCACCTTCCCTATGAGTAACTTTGGGTTGCTGTTTTCGTCCATGTCCAAAGTAAAATGATTAAATGCCATTGTCAAAAACTGCAAATCAGGCACGAAAACTGCAACCCAAATTTCCTTACAGAGACGGTGCGTGCACTTCGAAAGGTTAGGTATGAATCATGCAACTTGGCCAAACCATAAGGACAATTTTTGCAATTTGAATAATTTAACTAGAAGTTATTCATTGATAAATTGATATACCATTTGAACCCTACAATTTATTAGTTTTTCTTTCCACGCACCCTTGAAAATATAAACATGCGAGTAAATAGAAAAAATTATCTTTATAGTTTTGCCAAATTGCAGGCTTCGTCCCTAACTTTTCGAAAGTACATGCATCTTTTTTATGGAGAAATTTGAGTTGCAGCTTTCGTTCCTTGGGTGCAGTTTTTGACAACAACATTTTCGTCATTTTACTTTGGATATGGACAAAAACTGCAACCCAAAGTTCCTTAAAGGAACTATGCTTGCATTTTCAAAAAGTTAGGAACGAAACCTGCAATTTGGCCAAACAACAAGGACAATTTTTTGCAATTTACTCTTTCAAGTGGGTAATTCATGCCATTACATCACACTTCAAGGACTAAAATAAAAATATCCCAGTCAGGATCATATATATAAACTGCGGGAAAAGGAAAACCTAAAAGGCGGCAACTCAAATTCCAAATAAAATCCCAAATTTTTTTCTCTCATTTTCACTGATAATCCTTATTTTTATTCAGGTAAAAAAAAAATTTATTAACTTTATTTATTCTGACTGATTCTGTTATCATTTTAATTTTATTATTTTAATCAATCGCTTAGGGTTTATTTATGTAAATCATGTCATTACGTCATCATAGAGTTAGCTGTTAGGATATACTGTAGATGGATGAAATGATTTTATTTGATTGCTGTTTTTAATACTTCTATGCGTATGCGGTAGCTGTTTGTTTTATAAAAGTGTTTGGTAACGCAGCTGTATTAGTTGTATTAGGGATTATAAAAAATTAAAAAGTGTAAAGGCTTCTTTGAGTAGCTTTTAAACAAAACACCAAATGATCTTTGCTAAACGATCGTTGCCAAACTAGCTTTCAGTTCTAAACTTAGTTGTTTGTTTAATAAAAGTGTTTGGCAACGTAGCTGTATTAACTGTATTAGGGATTTTAAATAATTAAAAAGTGTAAAATGATGTTTTAAGAAAAACAAAACGGTAAACGATTGTTAGCAAATGAGCTTTCAGTTCTAAGCGATGAACGCTAAATGCTAAAGGCTCCTAAATGTGCTTAAATAATGTGTGCTACCTTAGTACCTTATTTAGCTAAACTATGCGTATGTTTGACGAAAATAGCACTAGGTGTAATAACTGTAAGTAGCCGTAGCAGTTTTATAAAAGTGTTTAGTAATGTAGCTTTATTTAAAATTTAACGTATAAACTGACGGAAAAATAGTGTTAAGATTTTAAAGCTTGTTTTAGTAGCGTTAGAATTTTATTGCTTTTTATAAACTGCTTGTTACCAAACAAGCTTTTTATAAAAAATGCTAACCACTCATAAATGCTCCGCGCCAAACTTACTGTATGCGATTACCTCCTAATTAGGTTGCTATTATGATTAGACCGGATGCTGTAATTGATGTTTTGTGTAGTGTTAGTGATTTGTTATGTTAATAGTTCGATAATCATATAGTTTGTGCCTGGTTAGTTATGTATGTGTACAACTTTATTTAGCTAAATCATGTTATTAACTCGTGAGACGGTTGCTATTTGTATTAGATTTGAATTGATTGACTGCGATTGCTAGTTTATATCGCTAATAGTTTGAAGTTTGTGTTTATAATCATGTGTATAACTCTGTATATGTATTGTAATGCTTATAACTGTATTTAGG
Organism: Artemisia annua; assembly: GCA_014162995.1. Lineage (NCBI taxonomy): Eukaryota > Viridiplantae > Streptophyta > Magnoliopsida > Asterales > Asteraceae > Artemisia > Artemisia annua. Next base: position 47,028 of record LBNU01016796.1, on the reverse strand, counting down.
TAAAAATGATGTGATTAAATTTATATGCGGTCAAATCAATTTGGTTCACTGAAATCGCTGTTTTTATATCCATAATAGTTTAAGTAATGGTTGTGGACGTTTTAGTATTTTGTGTAATACAAGTGTTCAACTATATGAACGGTCTATATTCAGGTGAATACTAGGTGAATGCTGTCATTACTTATTAGTACAATGTGTGTTTAGATTACTTACGAGCTAATGTTTTTTTATTTGCTGAGGACATTTTGTGCTGTGTTTGAAATCCAAACTGTTAATCGTTTGATAAATGATTATGTGTCTCGTTATAGCTAATCCTTATGTAATTATTAGGTAATTTTTGTGATTACTATATAAATACAGTTTCTGTTTGGGTTAGATTCGAATCAGTATGATTGATTTGCAATCTGTATTTTATATTATATTTGTCATTTATCGTGATAATAGGTCGTAAACTGACCGTACGCGTGTTTTCAGGATAATTGGTATTTCATGGATCTTGTATCGTTTTAGTTGTCTGTAATGTTTAACGTGTGCGTTTTGTTTATATCTAGCAGCCATTCCTACAATCACATGAACAAAATCGAGTACTGGCTAATATGACAAGGCACTTGTGGGTGAATACTGGTGCAACCTTGCGTCGGCATGGAGATGGACCAATGAGGCAAACGAAAAGGTATGTGATGAATAATAAAGATGAACATTATTTTTTATTTGTCCGAGATGCGTCGATGAAATATTGTATATTGCACATTGTAAAAGGAATGATACATATTGCAAGCATACTTGTTACAAAACATGTTATTTGTTGCCATTCAAACATCAGTTAAGCTTTTTTTTTGGGTACTTGGGTTTCCGACTCGACATTGCGAGCCGACTAATCTCAGGCGACTACCCTTTTAGATAGCCCGGAGTCGGCGCAGTTGAACATCTGTTAAGCTTTAAATACATATGAACCATCTTTTATGAAAATGCATTAGTTTGGGCAATAGTGTTTGATTGATGATTCTATTTTCACTTGCTTCATAATTTGGTTACTCTGTTATAAAGAATAGTATTTGTTTTTGTTCTGGGAATCCAGGGTATACATTAAGTAGGGAAATTAAGCTGCAGGTTTTTGTTGAAGATAGGGCTAAAGTAGTCAAAATCCTTAGGGGGTGTTTGGCTAAGCTTATATGATGGGCTTATAAGCTTATATGTGTTAAATAAGCCTAAAGTAAGTGGTTGGCAAAGCTTATATGAGTGGGCTTATGAGCTTATATAAAGGGGTTTTGCTAAGCCCAAATTTTGTGGCTTATATGTGGAAGGGTGAGCTTATATAACAGTATTATGTAATATAAACTCTACAACCGCTCCGGCCACACTGCACCACCCTTATTTAACTGGCCTTTAGGCTAAGGATAGATTGCCTGATAGACGAATTCTTCGACCGCCAATGCTCTAATAAGCTGTCTTTCTCCCATGGCTTCTCGACTTTTATAACCTCATTTAATAACTACACCATTAATGTTCATGTACTTTTTTGTCATTTTACCTTATTAGTTATGATAAGCTAAGCCAAATACTTAGTAAGGGCTTATTAGCTCATGATATATAAGCCATGAGGCGCTTATATAACATAAGCATAAGCCACAAGCCATAAGCCGCTTATATAAGAATATAGGACAAAAAACCGCCTTCTTAATAGTCCCTACTTGCTGATTTAACTTCACGCCCTTTGTTTCTTTTTAAGGAACTAGTTTCAAGGTGAAATTAGAAGTTTAGAACCCCCTGCCTTTTAATTGAACATATAATAAAACAGCAGAAAGAAGAGAGAGTCCGAAAGTAATTGCTGATAATTTATAAAGATTTCTGATCATATTCCTGTAGAAAAATCTATGAACTAAAACATGTATTTGGTGATTTATGTTGAAGCAATGGCTTCTGATTGATCATCATATTTATTGCAAATCTGTTTGACAATACATATAACATACTGCATCAGAAAATGAAAAATAACTACTTCTCAACTAAGCTCTTTCTTCTTTCTTCTGTAATGTGCTAACCGATAAAAAATGGCTCATTTTGGAGCATAAGAAAAAGAAATAATGATACCATCAATCTTGTATCAACCTCTCCCTGCTGTCTAATTTGCATGAAAATGCATGCCAATGGTCATGTTAAAAGATGGATAGGTGAATGTACAACAGTTTGTTAGTCATTGACCTCTTTACCCTCGAATTATTTGTCTTCATTCTTATTCTTGACCAACTTACTTGCTGGAAAATGCAATCTTGCCATCAAAGGTCTAGGTGACCGCGATTTCTGATCAAAACCTCTCACACAAACGAACCCTGCAAGCGTAAGTGATGTGCTCAGTGTCACGTATTTTTTTGTAAAATATAACAAAGTTTAAGCTCTGCATACCTCTCCAAAAGCATTGTTGAATTTGTGGTGTAGTCAAACCTACCAGAAGAAAATTTTCATTGTTAGCTTGTTAGTATTGAACTGTATGGAAACTTAAGAAAGATGCAATAAACAGGTATGGAGGGGGTAAGGCGGGTCGGGCAGGTTGGGTAAAGGACTACAGGGTCAAAAGGGTTGGGTTGACCTGCCAATACTTTTTGTTTCCTTTCCAAATAATTGCATTAGTTTATTATTCAAAACAATATTATTTCAATATCAATTTAGATTTCTGAATTAAAGAGGCTTAAAAGGTTGTGAATTGGAGATAGACTTTGGATGACTTTCAACGGATTTGACTGGTTCCCCTTTTATTAGTTTTTTTTTGTTGAGAAGCTAAACTCTACCCAATCGACCTGTTTAGAAAATGGGTTGAAATTGCTACATTCTAGACGTGTACGTCAAGAGTGTTTATACCTTTGAAGATTGTTGTTACAGAAGTCCCAAAGTACACTGTTCGCCTAGGTAGGTTCCAAATCCATGCCGTTGGAACTTCAATTGGATTCAAACTTGATTCATGATCAGCAAACATCTGTGCGAAAATTTTATCGTTCACTTGAAGATCATTGATGATAAATAATGCTTTGATATTTCATTTGTCTAATATACCTCATTAACTTGGAAATATGTGCCATTCAGCGGGAAGCTTCCTCGCGTTGCTGTTCTACATGGCATCTGTGATGAATGGCAAAACATTAGTTGCCACTGCTTAGTTGCTTGCTAGATGATTAATGTTTTACAGTCAATTGAAAGTAAAAGCTTCTTACCAGAATAGTTCCTCTGACTACTCGTGAATTTGCTTCTCTTATGCAGTTGCATGAGAAGCATGTAGTTCGATCACACAAGATGCCTGTCTCTTGACCCTGGCATCCTCTTTCAGGAGGTTGCATGGAATTTGCAGTTTCACCTGAAAGGATAGTTTAAAGTTATGCCAAAGACATGAAATCATAATGGAGAACATTTTATTCTGGGTTCGGAGTTCGCCTCCAACAAGGTGCGTGCATTTTGGCTGTTATAAAATTACTATTTAACACATTGTTTCACTAAAGATTTTGATTGCGTAATGTAGAATACCATTGTACTTTTTCATTTGTCTCTTTTTGGTCATTGTACTTCTTTTTTGTATTCCTCATTAAAAGAGGGATTTGTGTCCTGTTTGGGTCATTTTGTAACCTGTAGCGGTTTATATATTTCTAATTTTTAATGCATAATTTCAACATTTTTATATAAAAGATGTCAGATTAAAATACCAATTTTTAAGGTACGAAATGACCCAAATAGGGCACAAAGCCATCATCTAGTGTCTTAGATGTAAAAAAGAAAGTTTAGTGACCAAAGGGCCCTTGGCCTAGCGGTATATGAGGGGCTTATCAATCAAGAGGTTGTGAGTTCAAGTCTCGAATGAGACATAGTGTGGTATTAGGTGTCAGGATATTTGCATTTCTAAAATAACTTCATTACTAGTAAATCATTTTTGTTTATTATAACTAGTGAATCATGTTTACCTGGTGTCCAAATTGCAAGGAGGTAGGGGCTTGGATCATCGGGCTCTCTTTTGAATAACTGAAAATAATAATATGCAAATTAGCTGTCAAGTTATGTATCAGATTGGCATGTGTAAACGTTTGATTAGCAAGAAATTACTAACCCCTTCTAAGAGTGGGTGGGAGTCTGGAAGCTCATACCTGCACCAGAGACATAATACATGTAGACAATCAGTATTGGCTTCGGTTCATGATTTTAATTTGCCAGTTTTTATAGGATGGTTTTTTTATAATTATTATTCCCCTTTATATGCTATTTTCTAACGGGTAAGTAAATTAAAAATGAGCTTAAAAGGAAACATGTCAATGGGGTAGAAGTAGAACAGGTCTTGGTGGCCATGTTTTTAGTGCATTAAACCTTCTAAACGATTACATGCAGTAGATTAGATTATTGTCGAAGTTACAAAAGTTTTGTAGTCAATTCGTTTATCATGTTACCTTGTCTTAAAAGGAAACGGGTCAAAATCACCCAAACACTGTTTTAATCCATAAAACTTCCTAAATTATTTTGTTGGAAAAACAAGATTATTATTTATATTATATAAATTTTATAGTCATATTTGACACATTGTTATTTATAAAAAAAATTCTAAATGTTTGGACAGAAAGTGTTTTGGGTCAACCATCCGACCCGGTTTGACCCGTACTAAATACTTTTTGGTAGTCAACTATAGTCAGATTATGTAAATATTAAAAGAGAAACGTTCTAGAAACTTACACTAGATGCTCGGTCCGCAATCGACTAACATTCTTCAATTTTGGTGTAGGTATGGAGGCAGCTTGTGGATTCAATGCTACTAATGCTTTAGACATATCCCCTTGAATTTGCATGCTATCTTGCATTTTCTGTAAGTTGATTGTAAATTCATTCATATCAAGATTAATGGTTGGGATCTCATCATCGTCTTCATAGTATTGATCCTCAATGTCACTTATTGTTAATTCTGCAGGTTCTGGCTCTGGTGTTGTTGGTTCCTCAATTATTGGTTGACAAGTAAGTCGTGCATCGTTATTGAAGTTGTTTTCAGGTGGTGGTAGTGACATGGGCGTGTTGATCACAGGGGGAGGTGGAGGCATATGTGTTGCGTTTGATGCATCAGAGGGCACCATTCTCTTCTCCTCTGGACCTGGAAGGGCAAGCCTTGCACTGTACCATACATGTACCACTCATATTAATATATTTTTAAATATGATTTGAATGTTAAAACAGTTTTTTTTCCCTTAGATTCATATATATTCCTAGAGTTGGGCAACGGGTCAAAACGGGAACTTCTAGGGCTATGCTCTAATTCTAGGTATCGGTTGACCCGAAACAGTTTTTTTTTCATCAAAAAGGTTTTAATTTTTCAAAGTAGGTGGTGTGGGTTGACCAAAACACTTTTTGTCCAGACTCTAGAGTATTTACTCGGTAATATTTTCTGTGAATAGTTAGTGCCGGTTGACCCAAAACTTCTTGTCCAAAGATTCAATTTTTTTTTGATAATTTTTGTTACGGGTTGACCAAAACACTTTCTTTTCCAAAATGTTCTGTTTTTTGTTAGAGGTTGACCCGAAACACATTTGTGTTAATTTTGTATTACTCGTTTGACCCACAAGAGATAAACATAAACCCAAATCTACCGTTCTTGATAAAGGGTCGAAATTGCCACCTTTCACCTCTTACCCTCTAGGGCTGTTTATTGACTAATGTTAACAATGTAGTTGCTTTCTTGATATGCACATACGGCAATGATTGAATAAACCCATTTATGCTATGTACCCGATACAAACCCGATATATATTTCATTTCCAAAGTTTGCATACCTTGCAAAAGCACTAGCAAAGTGTCGGCACTCTGCTCTCATTGGACATGCATTACAGTTTGGCTTACTCTTTGTGCAAAAAACCTGGATAAATGTTTGAAACAATTAGGACATTTAAAACTCCCTTATTCAGTTTTTAAAGTGCAAATCATCACATACCTTTCCAAACGTGATCATTTGGTAGTGTAGCTCATATCTGTCATTTAACCATACATCAATTAGTAAAACTAGCATCCTTACGGTAAAACAATGCACATAAAGATCAATTGATCATTCTTATATCCATAAGTGATTTTAGGGTAAGTTTTGTTTACAATGTTCGTTGATCCAGCTTGCACAGCCTAGGCCAAAGATATTTCTGGATTGACTCCAACACGGGGTACCTGTTTGGAAATAAAAATCAGCTACCATTTCTAATAAAAATCATATCTTCAATAGTATTTTTGTATTTGTATAGTACGTACATCTCCAGAAGATGTAGTTGGAGTGATTCAGGCAGTGGTTGTAGAGGAACCCAACCCAGTCTCACTGCTATCCTCCCGACATTTGTGTCAACCTGTGAAACATAAAAAATAAATAAATAAAACGTTTTTATTTGCTTATAAAATATCTTTCAATATGCCAAAGTTTTAATTTAAGTTTCAACATACCGGGAAAGCAAGATGATGAAGCGTTAACAGACGCACACACTCCACACTTTTCAGCCCCAATCCTCGAATACTTAGCAAATATTCCCTGCAATATAATATGTTAGTCTAGATCTCAAATGTATATACGATTAATGATTACCCTTTTGTAAATTAACAAACTTTTCTAGAGGGCTTACTTTGCTTTGTCTGGAGGTGCATCCCGTAGCCATTCTAGGTCAATACTCCCATGGTCTCTCACCAGCCGGTTAAGGAAATCCTGCATTCGTGTAATAATCATTAGTATGAGCTTTTATATATATATATATA
>LBNU01016796.1:19033-39673 GCA_014162995.1 Artemisia annua | reverse complement strand
TATATATATATATATATATATATATATATATATATATATATATATATATATATATATATATATATATATATATATATATAATTCTTTTCTAATTGATACTGTAGCCAAAACACCCTTAAAACGTTTCAAAAATTATAATTTCTATATAATATGTTAAATTGATTATATACGATGTTAAGTTTTGTACAGAAATGTTAAAAATATGGGTTACAAATGGAAAACAAAGCCATCATCTTTCAGTTACACATAAGAATAAGTATAATAACTAAAACGGGCTGTATAAATAATTAAGTTGGTATGTTATGAAGAAAAAACGATAATTATATATGCTGTGATTTTTTCAGTTATTTTGTTTGTAGGTATAAATAAAATGTACCTTTATTCTATCAGCCAGCAAATTATTCATTCCACGTTCCCTGATAGCATCTGATATCTCATTAACATGCGCACGTCTTAATGCTTCATAGTCAAGTGAGTCTGTTGCATCTTTGCTTCTTTCTGTTTTTTCACATTTCATATACACATCTCGTCTTAGGCTATCCCAATCAAAAGCCTTCTTCTCATCTTCCAAGTTCCCTTTTCTACCCTTTGGGATGTTTTTGTCGGGCGCACCTAACCGGTCATGAGAACTATAATTCCTCTCCTTTGAGTTTGCTTCAGCGGCTACAGTCTCAACACAATTCTCACTACACGAGTCCTGTTTAGGGCCACCATTATCAGCTTTGAGTGGTGGTCGATTACCATTCATATTGGTGGCATGATTGGCAAGGAAATCATATTGGCGGACTTGTGGCGGTACATGGAATGAAGATACGCTCTCTCCTCTTAACAAGTCAAAACCATTGGGGCCTGCATTTTGCATCCCCATTGTCATGTTCAAGTTATTGACTCCACTGTTACTGAAAAGTTCTCTGAACAAGCTAACCCTCTCTGGCTGAACGGAATTTGGTGGGCCAGGGCGTTTGCTGGTTTCAAACACTGTTGTTTGATCTTCTGGTTCTGAATTTGACCCAGAACTCGATCTAATTTCATCAATGATTTGAATTGTGGAGGAATCAAGGGAATCTTGCGAGAGAATCACTTCTGAGTCACCTTTGTTGAATACGGGTTGTAGCCTTCCTATATTATCATGAGGTGGCATGATTTCATTTGGTATTACTGTTTCAAGTGGCTCTTCAACTATCACACATGCGCCGTCTTGGCAGTGTGTTTCATTGGTGCTTGTTGACTTGAAGGCGAATTTTGCAGCGAGATGCATGAAGGCAGAACTGCAGACAGTGGAAGTGAATATCAGTTTTTAAGTACTCATAAGGAAGCAGGTGGGTTGGGTAACAACTTTAAATGGGTTCTAGTCAAAACTAGGTAATTTCTTAGTATGGGTTGCGTTTGGTTGACCCACAACCGTATTTGCTTTTCTTTCACCGGTTAATATGTTGAATGCTTACTAAAAATGACATTACTACAATAATAATTGAAGTCTTTGAATATAGTTATTTTCTGGAGGTTGTTATCACTTAACACAACTCAACCTATTGTCCTATTCAGAAGTAGATGGGTCGAAATTGACACCAGTATTAAACAATTTGAGTTTACCTTGAAAGATGATCTGAAACATTTTGTGTGAGAAACACACCAATGACTGAGTCAACAACAGATCCTTTCCATCGTGAAAATCGTCTATCACCTGAAAAGGGTAACATAAAAAGACAGTTAAGAGTACTTGTACTAACTTCCTACAAGTTTTTATATTCTTTAGATTCTTTTAAGTTTTACTTGTGCATTATTCTTTTAAATGTATTTTGACAAGATCCAACCATTTCATAGTAGTGATTAAGAAGTGTTTTTTCCATCCATCTTTCTTCTAGAGTAGAGGGGCAACTTGGATTAGGTGTCTAATTAGGTTTGGGTTGGAGCTAGAAATAATTGATATGGGTCGTACAGGGTATTGTCAGGTCAACCCGACAACCACTTTTTTGTTCAATTTTTTGAAAAAATAGCTTAGGCGTTAACTAACATCATAGAAACAATATTATTGCCATATTCTATGTATTCGCTTTAGGAGGTTGTATGCAATAAAACTGGATTTTGGCTGTTGATTCTTTTGACATGTTTCTCTTTTGGCTATTTTTGTATGTTTCTTTTGAGAGTAAACACAACTCAATCAGCCCCGTTCATAAGTAACTACTCATAATTGCCACCATCTGAGATTAAAACAATGATGTAACATTTATATCATATACCGATGATTTGATTTTTTTAGTTACCTTGAACAAGATGCATACGGGCAATGAACGAGTCTGCTCGTCCACGAAACACTCGTCTTTCATCTTCCCACCATTTTTCTTTATCTTTATCTAGTGTTTCATTAGCCTCACTCCCTTCCGGACCCATCAATAGTCTCCAAAGCCTATCAGTCTCGGGATCAAGATCCACCTTTGGCCGTGGCTTTCGTTTCTTGATAGGTTCAAATGGTATAATGGCATTATTACCCTTGTATGGAACAAGTGCATTTTGTGCTTTATCATTCTCATCATAGATGCATAGATCTTCTAACATACATGTAATATCTTCAACTGTAGCCACAGTCTTTTGTTTTCGTGGCGTGCCTGCACAAATGATCAATTAAGATACTTTGTTAAGTTATGAAAACATCGTTTCAACGCATTAGGTGATTGGTCAAACGGGTTGCTTTGACATAGTAAGGGCGTGCCATGTTGGTTTTGACCCACAAACATTCTTTTTAGAACTTTTTTTTGGTAAATAACTAATGTGTAAATAGGTAAGCTTATCTAAGACCAATAGGAAAGTTAGATTACCACACGACCAGTNCATCTAAAATCAAGCTATTGTTAAGCAGTGGCGGAGCTAGAAAATTTTTTTGTGGGAGGGCCGAAACAAATTTTTTTTCAGAAAAACATTAGATGGGAGGGCTAAGATGAAAAAAATAAATAAATAAATAAAAATAAAATAAAATAAAAAATTAACACATGAAATCGCAAATAAATACACTAACGGGCTTAGGCCTAGGGGGGCCGGGACCCTTCCCGGTCCTCATGTAGCTCCGCCCTTGTTGTTAAGTAGTAATTATCAGCAACGCAGTTAACTTATCAATTGAACAGTTACACCATTGTAACAACAATTTTTCACTCTTATTAAAAAAGTCCATTCATACACGTTTGATCCCATAAAAAGGGTGGGTATTAAAATTTTACATTCGATTAAACCTGTGTTTGTGATTACCTCCTGATATATATTCCGCACATTTTTTTAATGTTAACTAAGTAACATATATAGTGTATAAATCACGTGTAACTAACTTTAGTGTTTGAAATACGCATACTAATCTCGAATCACATGTGATATATTTTACGAACTCTAACATCCAAGTTAAAAAAGCAAAAAATATGTCGTCAAAAGCATATCAAATGACGTCTTTAATTAAATATATAAAAGATGTTCATTCAAAAGAAAGTGGGTTTTCAATTTAAAATTTCTTTATATTACATTTTTTTCGGATCAAAACCAAATGGAAGACACATACTGGATTAGTTTCTTAACACATAGTATTTTTTTTAATGGGCTGAACTTTCACCTGATGATTAAAATGTAACTGCAATAATAAGCAAACTCCCATTGGTTTCATGGGCAAACACTTTTTTGTACTAATATATTATAATTATAGCTTAAATAAGCAATGTTTAAATTTGAAAACAAAACCAATATATTACAATTATAGCTTAAATATCTAAATAAAACGTATTAAGAGGTTGTATGCATTAGAAATAGACCGAACAACTTTCATCCTTCGTGACCCATCTGACGAGTTTGAGATAAAACCCAACTAATATTGACACATTTATAAATAAAGGGTCTAAATTGAAAACTCTAATTTGTTTATATAGTTTTGAGACTAAAACCTCTACTTTGAAATGAGTACCTTTTGGTTTTGTGAAGGATATCTGATGAACTTCCGACCCATCTGTACGTAGTTCAAGCATCTTCTTATCAGCCCCTTTTGACCTTTGTCTAGATGAATTTTGCATTGTTCTCTTCTTACCCCGCAAAGTGCCAGTGTAAGGTACTACTTGAGAGCTAGCGTGAGCCTTCGGTGGAGTAGCAGGTGGACGCTTCCAGCTAACCATTGCTGTTACCGAGTTGACTCCATGACCCTGAGTCGGTTTTTGTGATCTACTAATGTTTGGATTCATTTTTCGCTTTTGTAACTCTTCTGGAGTAACAGCCATTGGTGATACGAAACGGCGACCGTTGGCAAAAAGAGATGGGAAATCTAGTAAACACAAAGCTGACCCGTTTCCATCAACACTCCTCGAGTTATCTCCTTGAAGGTCTTTTTGGACTTCCGTTTTCTTTTTATTTTCCATATTGCTGGCTAAATCATTATAACGATCAGCACGATTATCATCAGCTACCCCCTGGTGCATTTGAAGTGAATTTATAACACCCCCCAAGTTATCTCCTTGAAGGTCTTTTTGACCTTTCATTTTTTTTTGAAGTCCCATAATGCTGGCTAAATCATTATAACGATCAGCTCGATTATCATCACCTAACAACAGTTCCTGGTACATTTGAAGTGAATCCGTAGCGTTTAAATTACGAGGATTTATCTGCTCAAAAGACGGTCTTTTTACACCTCTTCTTTCATCAACATTAACCATGTGTCCGTTTGGTTCATTCCGACTCATTTGGTTATATTCATTTCTCAATATACTTTGACCCAAAACCGAATTCTTCATACTTAAATTTCTTGCAAGCACATTTAAAGCTTTGGGTGTGCTCGGAACATTTATGTCATGGGTCCCCGCAGTTCCCCCATACATATTGTTTTGTGCAACTCTCATTGCTGGTCTTTCGAGTGTGCTATTGATTCTTTTTTCTTGTTCTATGTCTTGCGGATTGTCGTTCAAATTAATCTCCTCCAAGTCAAAATTCAATTGCTTTCTGCATGATTTAACAGGCGTCTCAACAACCGGTTCCGCAACTTCAGCACCTTCTTCTTGGGTTTTTTGCTGATTATCTGACTGGTCAACAACCTTCTTCCGCACATACTTACGCTTACCAGTAGAACCCACATTTGGGCTTACTTCAACACCGTTTCCTTGAGGGGTTTTTCTCACATACTTTCTTTTTACCGGGGTGTCATTTGACACAATTTTGGGTTCCTTGGGTGTTGTGGTTTTCTTAGCCTTCCCTTCTCGGATTACCTTTGGGCGATGTTTCTTACGTCTCGCCGGTGTCTTCTGATTTGGTGTCTTGTTTAAGTCAATCCCTAATTCATCTCCCTCTTCAACAATTAAATGTTCCTTTAGTGTTGTTGAAACCGCAGAAGACGTTGAGTCGCCAATGTTGTAATGGTTATTAGCATCTTCACCGTCTTTTGTTGGTGTCCATTGGTTATCTGTCTGCTTTGGTCTAGTGTCTGGAGTGATTGGAGCAAGTGGTGATGGCTCGGTGATGCCTGATGAGGCTGCGTCGTGTTCTGATCTTGGTGGTGAGTTCAGGTCATAGCAAGGGCGGTACGGGACCGGAAATCCATCTGTTAAAAAAGGAAACAATTTTCAGTTCCTATTACTTCGATGTATATGTAAGGTTATATGCATAGAATATCAACATAATGCTTCATTTGTCTCGTCTTAGGCATTTTACTTTTTTGTGTACATCCGAGTTTTTAAAAGATAGTTTTTTTTTCCTTGTATGGGTCATTTTGTAACCAAAAACCTTTAATAATTGGCTATCAAACAATAATCTTTATATAAAAAATACATTTTTTGTATGAAGATGTTAATATTGAGATTACGTGTTACAAAATGACCTAAACTATTTGATGACTCAGGATAAACAGATGAGGTCTTCCCTGTTAGGTTAGCCGGGGAGGGCGAGTTTTTTACTCATATGTACGCGGCCTAACCTAGGGATCCCGTGACCGTTTCTGACCCTTTCCCTGGCCATCCCCAAATGTGTACCTAGTGAGTCTTTTGATGACTCAAACGCACACACACACACACACACACAAAAAAAAAAAAAAAAAAAAAAAAAAAAAAAAAAAAAAAAAAAAAAAAAAAGTACTAAACCGGATTGTGCTTGATTTCTAGTAGTACTATGTAAAAAAGTAAAACTTTAGCATGCTATATATCGATAACAGTATTGCAAAAATTATAAAGATTGCTCACCAGCAGGCAACTGGTTTGAGTTGTATCCACCCATTAGCAAAGATTGTTGGTTTCCGAGCATGGAACCGACATGGGCTGTTCCACCTGAATTACTTCCAACTTGATTAGATGAATTTAGAACGGGTATTCTATTCAAATCGTAAACACTACTGTTTTGTGATCCATTTACGAATGGTTCACTTGCTGAACTCTTTTGGGGCCTCACTATAGCGTCCAAAAGACTGCCACCCCAGTTTGAAGGGCCTTCTGAGGGAAAGTATGAGACTGAGGGTGGAGCTTGGATGGAACCACGGTTCGGTGTCGAGACAGGGGTTGAGTATAGGATCTGGTTCAAGTTCAGGTTTCTATTTGGTGTACTCACAACCCGATTCTGAACAGTTGGTGGTGGATTAGTAGGAAAAATGTCTTGACCACCAACTTTGTTCTCTTCGCTCAACAAATCTTTGTAAATCCCAACCAAATCACCCCAATTCTCGTTTTCAACTTGATTTACAGGGTTATCTCTAACAACCAAATTCGACCTTTGAATTGTCGGTTTTGCTGGAGTCACTGGAGTCCAGGAACTACTACCACTCCCTCGAGAATAACCATCTGTAGGCATAACCGGATTCCAAGTCTCTCCATTTTGCACAAAGCTATTACCACTCACTTGATGGATAGTTGTATACACCTCCCTGCGACCCACATTTCCATTTCCCATCCTCATCCATGATTCCGATTCCTTACCACAATCAATTCCATTATCCATCAAAATCGGCCTTCTTTGAGTCTCCCCTAGACTCTCACAGCCAAGCATGGCCGCAGCCCAAGAACTCATATTCTGCCCAATTCCATTATCCGGCTGAATTCCACTAACCGGAATCCACATATCCCCATTTCCGTACCCAGGGAGCGGTAACCCCCTCCCATAGTTCATACCTAAAACCACCTGATCACCGATAAAGTCGAAAACTTTACCACTTTTTCTTACTCGAGACCCTTATTCAACAATTCTTAAAACACAAAACCACCAATTTCAATTCCAATTTTTGATTCCAAATTCGATCCAATTCGAGAACTTTAAAAAACATTACTTGATGCACCTAACCTAACAAAAAAACATTTTTTTAGACAACAATTACAGATAGACAAGGTTAAAACAAGGAAACTTTATAAAAAAATCAAAACAGAAATAGCATGCAAGTAATTAATGCAAACAAAAACTGATCAGATTGAAATTAAAAATTAAAAACAACCCATTAATCTTTTTTATAAAAAGCAGGTAGCTTTACTTATCAGCAAAAAAATTGCCATAAATATATATAAAAAAATAAAATCAAAACACCCAAATCAAAAAAATTACTAATTTGGTAAATCTGAGTAAAACTAGATGATTTAATTCCAAATTTAATAAAAGGGGTTTTTAATTTTCTTAAATGAAATCAGAATAAAATCTGATGGGTGAAAAATGTGACTCACACCTACTCTTTTTGGGGGGTCTTGTTACAAAAAAAAATAAAAATAAAAACTTTTTTTTTAATAAAAAAAATATAAAAAAATGCAATAAAAATAGTAATAGTAAGAATCGGTAGCTCACCGGATCTCAGGCTCCGTTATCGGTGCCGGAGAAACTCGCCGGAGAACAAGTCAATGTCTGAGAGCCAAGTCAGTACTTTCTCTTTCTTTATTTTTTGTTGAACCAAACAAGAGAGAGAAAAGACTTATCACAAGATAAAAAAAGTACATATACTAGTGCCATTTTGGATTTCATTTCATAGTACCCGCGCTCACATCAATCAGTCAGCGCGGAATTTGATTTTGATATTTATAATTCCGTGCAAATATCATTATTAAATAATGATGCTTGCACTTTAATACGTAAGAGAGATAAAGTGCGAGTGTGTCTTAGAATATGAATAAAATAAAAAGATTTAAAGATTTTAATGTTATTGTCTAAAAGTATGACTAATAAGATTGAAACACATGTAAATGTTAAATTATTTTTTGATATTTATAATTCCGTGCAAATATCATTATCCAATGATGTTTTGCATTTTGATACGTAAGAGAGATAAAATGAGTGTGTCTTAAATGGAAATAAAATAAAAACATATTGAGCTATTTTTAGTATTTTAATTACTACAGTATGTCTAAAAATATAACTAATAATATGATTGAGACACGTGTCAATGTCAAATATAAGGTATATATTGAGAAAAATGATTGAGACACTTTAATTTAATATATGTATTAAACACATGTATACTATTTATATACTATTTTAATTGCTTGTACATGAAATGTGCAAATAAAAATTTGAAGTGCACAAATTATTTATATAAATATTAGGAGAGAGAAAGTGGATAAGATATCGATAATTAATTAGTCATATTTTTAGTCATATGCTTTAAGTTTTGTTATTAATAATTTTATTTTACTGTTAAAAAATGTCGATCAATGTTTTGGTTTAAAGTGAGTGGTTTTCACTATTTAAATGTTTTGTAATATGAAACAAATATATTAATTATTTATTATATGACATATAAGATATATCATGTGATTATTATGTCGATAGTGTAGTATTATTTATATATTATGAAATATTATTATTTGAACACAAAGTTAAAAATAATATTTTATGTGTCTGAAATACACATGGTTGGGCAAGGCTTTCATAACACCCTTCATGGTCAAACAACTTTCAAACGTTTATAGTTCATAAGTTAACTCTTAAGTAGTTTCATACTTCAAGTGTTAAGTTTTCTTTATTACCCTTGACCAAATTAATTCGTAATATGTATTTATTTTGCTGAGGAGATTACATAAGCTTGTTGGTTCGCTTAGTTTTTAATTCCGAGTTACTTATTTTATTAATACTTTTATGATTACTAGCACGGTACTCACACGTTGCGGCGGCAGTAAATATATTCTTGGCGAGAAATGTTTTTTGATTATATGTTTTTCGTGACAAAAACTTTACGGATAGCGATAATTTAGGTTGGAATAACTTTAAATAATAGTAGAAAACTATTTTTTATATATATAAAACAAGGATATTCTTATGATATGCCATCGACATAAAAACAATTAAGTTTATAGAAATTAATTTTGTCTGTGACAATAACGTTACAATAATTTTCATTACATAAGAAATAAAACATAAGCTTATAGTTATAGTCAGGTACATATTTTTTTTATTTAAAACTAAGAAAGCAACATCTATAAGCAAAATTTACACTTTGAGATGTTCATTTTGTTTGTTTATGGTTTAGTAATTTTATTCAATAGGTGTGATTATTAAAAAAAGCAATACCATGTTAGAGTGCTCACTAACACAAATCCAAAAACATATCAATATTTCTATTTCCCATTTAACTTTTTCCTTAGTAAGTTACCTGCGGGATGCAATGGTTAAAAAAAAAAAAAAAAAAAAAAGTTTGTTAAATGGTTCATGATATTCTCTGATATGTGATAATCAAATGGTATATATGTTATTTGCTAAAAAAATAGTTTTTTGACTTTAGTTTTGTATATTACACAAAGAAAAACATTTTTTTACATTTAAAAACTATCGTAATTACTTATCCGTTATTTTTTATATTGATTTTTTTGGAATTTTTTGGAAATAATTTTACAAAGTTAATTTTTATAGAGCATAATTATTATTATGATTAATAGGGTTTTCTTAACACAACACTATGGGTTTTGCTTAAGATGTCTTAATTAACAGTATTTTCAAAATAAAACTCATAATTGTCATAAATACATGATTTCAACATATATAATTAAGGTAAGTGAGTTTTAAAATAACATGTATTAATATCAAGTTAATTCATATTTGGAAATGCTTTTAATTACGGTAAGTTTAAACAACACTCATTGGGTTATTGTTAGCAAAACCCATTTATTTAAAGGGTCATAGGGGTATATTAGTAATTACTTGTATTGAGGTTTTCAACATTTTCAACATAGTCTAAATGCTTTTTTTTCATCCTATCAAGGTCTATTATAGTGATCATGGTTTCCGACCTTTTGGCCAGGTAATGGTATGACGTAAAAATTATGTATTTAGATGGAAAATAAATCTTTAATATGCAAAGCTACGATGGCATATTTTTATTTATGTTGAATTTCTTGTTTGATATGTTTAATGTAACATGGATAGTCTGTGTAGTCGGTGATTAAAGTGTTGACATATGCAATTTTTATGCGGTGAAACATGTAAGCATATATCAAAGTAGCAAGTTTATGCATTGACGTCATGAGTACTGAAAACTATGGATGAAAACAGTGAACTAAAACTGTGGACGATAAGGATAAATATATTTGTTTCAAAGCAAGCGATAAATAAAAGAACTAAGATTTTTATATTTTTTTATATATATATTTTGCAACACGCAGTTTACGTGTAAATACAGCCATAAATTAAGAAGCATGTGACATTTTATTACTACTTGAGGAAATCGTTTATCTCATACATCACTTGCTTAAAAATATCGTAAATTAAATGAATAGTATCACAATAATTTTTCAAATAAATATTTGCCTCAAAGTAACTTTTATGAAACAAAATTGTATCTTAAGGTATTGTCTAATTGTATTAACATCTAACTTATGCATCTTTTGTTTTAATCAAGATAAAAATCTACAATGGCATTTCTTAGTTATGTTCATTTTCTTATTTGTTGATCTTTAGCGCGTGATGAGTAGTCAGTGTTGTTAGTGATTACTGTGGATTTAAAACTATGGACATGATTACTGTGGATTTAAAACTATGGACAAAACAGTAAACTAAAACTACAAACGATAAGGATTAATTAAATGATATTTGTTAAAAGCAGTATTTGTAACACGCAAATAGTTTCTGCACTGACGTCATGATTGCCATGGAATGAAAACTATGGACAAAAACAGTAAACTAAAACTGCAAACGATAAGGATAAATTGAATGCGATTTGTTTAAAAGCAAAAGATAAATAAGGAAATTGCTACTTTTTTGTAACACACTAATTTCGTATAGATACAAATTTAAATTACGGAGTACATTTTATTAGCATCTGAGAAAATCTTCTTCCTCAAGCATCGTTATCCTAAGCAAGACAAGACATAGTATCACAATAACCTTTATATATAATAACCGAAAGCAGATTTTGTGCAATTGTGTGTGAGAAGTTAGACGGGACAAATATGAGAGCTTGATTTTTCCACTTGGCAAAACTTAACATTTTGATTGGCTAATTAAAGTTAAAATTGAATAAAATTAATTTTTATAAAGAAAACAAAAATACACATGACATTAAGAGCTTATTTTTTTGTACTTCAGTGTAAAATAACGATATATATACTAATTGGTTAATAGTTATTACTGTAAATTGCAAAACTTTTAAAAAGGGACTAATCTTAAACTCAATTTTATGGACTTGAATGTAAAATTTTGATTTTCATAAATTTAGAAAAAGAAATCATTTATTATTATTATTATTATTATTATTATTATTATTATTATTATTATTATTATTATTATTATTATTATTATTATTATTATTATTATTATTATTACGTTAATCGTAAACTAAAAACTATGTATGTATGTGAAGTTGAAGCAAGAATTATTGAGATATGCAAGCTAATATTCACTAAATTTCACTTATGTGAAAAACTTGTACATGAACAGAATTCCAAACAAAATTGAATAAAATTGGCCTCGATATAATACCGGAATAACGATAGTGTTTCTCTCATAAAGAAGTAGTCATGTTAACAAAATTGGAAACAATAAGGCAAAATAACATAAATGTAATTAAATTTATTAATGTCCGCATATTAAACTAACATTTAAAATAAATTTGATTCATGTTTAAATTTCGTACACACATGAGCATTGTTATTAAAGAAAAAAATTGCTTTATAGTAATATGGGGTACACGTCTTATTATATGAGTTATGACCGTGTAGAAAATGGAGGAAAAATCCACTTTCTATGAAGTGTAGAAAGGTTTTCGTATGATGACACGTGATTGTTCTCATCCCGCTCTTTCCCCCTTCCCAACCTGCCTTTTTCTTCTCCTTTCTCGGCAACACTTTTCTTCCCGGTATTACATATCATTCACAACTTTTTCTTCCCCAAATTCTGTTTCATATCATTCAAAATCAAAAAATCATGTTCTGATTTTCATCTACTTGGCATCATAAATCTATTCAATTGCACTAAATTACAATAATTTTCAAGAATTTGAAGTTTACCAAAATTAGAGTTTTGTTGACTTTGAGTTAAAATGAAATTACTATGGCAATAATTGATTAAACAACCTCTAAGTTAACATCATTTCTTTATGGTTTATATATATTTTATTTGTACTTTATATATATATATATATATATATATATATATATATATATATATATATATATATATATATATATATATATATATATATATATATATATATATATATATATACTTTTTTTAAATTTAAGTATTTATGAAATAGCTTACCATTTGCTTGATGAAATGTCTTACTTAATCTTTTCAATTTTTACTTGTGAAAACACATATTTTGTGTTCATTAATACTAAATGTAAGCAAATTATGAAAATAATCAGTAATTTTTTTATGAAAAAAGTCATTTGTTAATTATCATGAACAAGTTTTAATTATGGTGAAAAACTTTTAAAACAATGATGAACATCAGTTTAGTTTATTTTCCTATTCATTGTGTTCATAAAATATCAAAGGGTCTTTTTTTTTCTTTTTTAAAAAATAATGAACAATATTTAAAATTGTGATGAATAAAACTTTGAATGTGCAATTGTACATCACAGGATGTTCATCAAAATAAGTGTTAATTACAAAATGTTCCTAAAAAAACTAAGTTTCAAGTACAGTTAGTGTTCATCACAGAGTGCCTTAAATTTTTAATTATAAAGTTTGTAGGTGTTCAAATGTTTGGATAGAGGAGTAACAAGATGCAAGGGTTAATAAGGGTGTTTAGTAAATTCTCTGATATGTGATAATCAAATGGTATATATGTTATTTGCTAAAAAAATAGTTTTTTGACTTTAGTTTTGTATATTACACAAAGAAAAACATTTTTTTACATTTAAAAACTATCGTAATTACTTATCCGTTATTTTTTATATTGATTTTTTTGGAATTTTTTTGGAAATAATTTTACAAACTTAATTTTTATAGAGCATAATTATTATTATGATTAATAGGGTTTTCTTAACACAACACTGTGGGTTTTGCTTAAGATGCCTTAATTAACAGTATTTTCAAAATAAAACTCATAATTGTCATAAATACATGATTTCAACACATATAATTAAGGTAAGTGAGTTTTAAAATAACATGTATTAATATCAATTTAATTCATATTTGGAAATGCTTTTAATTACGGTAAGTTTAAACAACACTCATTGGGTTATTGTTAGCAAAACCCATTTACTTAAAGGGTCATAGGGGTATATTAGTAATTTACTTGTATTGAGGTTTTCAATATTTTCAACATAGTCTAAATGCTTTTTTTTTCATCCTATCAAGGTCTATTATATTTATCCTCACTTATCTAATTTTCCTAATAAAAGTTCAAGTGCATAAATGGCCTTTTTAGTGATCATGGTATCCGACCTTTTGGCCAGGTAATGGTATGACGTAAAAATTATGTATTTAGATGGAAATAAATTTTAATATGCAAAGCTACGATGGCATATTTTTATTTATGTTGAATTTCTTGTTTGATATGTTTAATGTAACATGGATAGTCTGTGTAGTCGGTGATTAAAGTGTTGACATATGCAATTTTTATGCGGTGAAACATGTAAGCATGTATCAAAGTAGCAAGTTTATGCATTGACGTCATGAGTACTGTATACTGAAAACTATGGATGAAAACAGTGAACTAAAACTGTGGACGATAAGGATAAATATATTTGTTTCAAAGCAAGTGATAAATAAAAGAACTAAGATTTATATATATATATATATATATATATATATATATATATATATATATATATATATATATATATATATATATATANGAAGCATGTGACATTTTATTACTACTTGAGGAAATCGTTTATCTCATACATCACTTGCTTAAAAATATCGTAAATTAAATGAATAGTATCACAATAATTTTTCAAATAAATATTTGCCTCAAAGTAACTTTTATGAAACAAAATTGTATCTTAAGGTATTGTCTAATTGTATTAACATCTAACTTATGCATCTTTTGTTTTAATCAAGATAAAAATCTACAATGGCATTTCTTAGTTATGTTCATTTTCTTATTTGTTGATCTTTAGCGCGTGATGAGTAGTCAGTGTTGTTAGTGATTACTGTGGATTTAAAACTATGGACATGATTACTGTGGATTTAAAACTATGGACAAAACAGTAAACTAAAACTACAAACGATAAGGATTAATTAAATGATATTTGTTAAAAGCAGTATTTGTAACACGCAAATAGTTTCTGCACTGACGTCATGATTGCCATGGAATGAAAACTATGGACAAAAACAGTAAACTAAAACCGCAAACGATAAGGATAAATTGAATGCGATTTGTTTAAAAGCAAAAGATAAATAAGGAAATTGCTACTTTTTTGTAACACACTAATTTCGTATAGATACAAATTTAAATTACGGAGTACATTTTATTAGCATCTGAGAAAATCTTCTTCCTCAAGCATCGTTATCCTAAGCAAGACAAGACATAGTATCACAATAACCTTTATATATAATAACCGAAAGCAGATTTTGTGCAATTGTGTGTGAGAAGTTAGACGGGACAAATATGAGAGCTTGATTTTTCCACTTGGCAAAACTTAACATTTTGATTGGCTAATTAAAGTTAAAATTGAATAAAATTAATTTTTATAAAGAAAACAAAAATACACATGACATTAAGAGCTTATTTTTTGTACTTGAGTGTAAAATAACGTTATATATACTAATTGGTTAATAGTTATTACTGTAAATTGCAAAACTTTTAAAAAGGGACTAATCTTAAACTCAATTTTATGGACTTAAATGTAAAATTTTGATTTTCATAAATTTAGAAAAAGAAATCATTTATTATTATTATTATTATTATTATTATTGTTATTATTATTATTATTATTATTATTATTATTATTATTATTATTATTATTATTATTATTATTATTATTATTATTATTATTATTATTATTATTATTATTATTATTACTACTATTATTATTACGTTAATCGTAAACTAAAAACTATGTATGTATGTAAAGTTGAAGCAAGAATTATTGAGATATGCAAGCTAATATTCACTAAATTTCACTTATGTGAAAAACTTGTACATGAACAGAATTCCAAACAAAATTGAATAAAATTGGCCTCGATATAATACCGGAATAATGATAGTGTTTCTCTCATAAAGAAGTAGTCATGTTAACAAAATTGGAAACAATAAGGCAAAATAACATAAATGTAATTAAATTTATTAATGTCCGCATATTAAACTAACATTTAAAATAAATTTGATTCATGTTTAAATTTCGTACACACATGAGCATTGTTATTAAAGAAAAAAAATTGCTTTATAGTAATATGGGGTACACGTCTTATTATATGAGTTATGACCGTGTAGAAAATGGAGGAAAAATCCACTTTCTATGAAGTGTAGAAAGGTTTTCATATGATGACAAGTGATTGTTCTCATCCCGCTCTTTCCCCCTTCCCAACCTGCCTTTTTCTTCTCCTTTCTCGGCAACACTTTTCTTCCCGGTATTACATATCATTCACAACTTTAACTTCCCCAAATTCTGTTTCATATCATTCAAAATCAAAAAATCATGTTCTGATTTTCATCTACTTGCATCATAAATCTGTTCAATTGCACTAAATTACAATAATTTTCAAGAATTTGAAGTTTACCAAAATTAGAGTTTTGTTGACTTTGAGTTAAAATGAAATTACTATGGCAATAATTGATTAAACAACCTCTAAGTTAACATCATTTCTTTATGGTTTATAATTTTTTTTGTACTTTATATCTTTTTTTTTTTAATTTAAGTATTTATCAAATAGCTTACCATTTGCTTGATGAAATGTCTTACTTAATCTTTTCAATTTTTACTTGTGAAAACACATGTTTTGTGTTCATTAATACTAAATGTAAGCAAATTATGAAAATATCAGTAATTTTTTTATGAAAAAAGTCATTTGTTAATTATCATGAACAAGTTTTAATTATGGTGAACAACTTTTAAAACAATGATGAACATCAGTTTAGTTTATTTTCCTATTCATTGTGTTCATAAAATATCAAAGTGTCTTTTTTTTTCTTTTTAAAAAAATAATGAACAATATTTAAAATTGTGATGAATAAAACCTTGAATGTGCAATTGTACATCACAGGATGTTCATCAAAATAAGTGTTAATTACAAAATGTTCCTAAAAAAAACTAAGTTTCAAGTACAGTTAGTGTTCATCACAGAATGCCTTAAATTTTTAATTATAAAGTTTGTAGGCGTTCAAATGTTTGGATAGAGGAGTAACAAGATGCAAGGGTTAATAAGGGTGTTTGGCAATTTGCTAAGTAGGATTTGGAGTGTTTAGTTGTGAAGAAATCGATTTTGAAGGTGTTATTTGAGGATGTGAGTGTTCTATATATGTTTTTATAAGATTGTAACTTCTTGTCTTGAATAGCTCATCAAACTTGTTAGGTTCATCAAGTAATGCTCATTAAAAAAAATGTTTATTGTGCTCATTAGTCTATCACAAATACAAAATATTTTGAAGCTTTTCTTTTGTTTATTAATTTATGTTCATTAAAAAAAAAAATCTTTTTTCGTTTTTTAAATCATTATCAATCTAAGTTCATGAATACAAAATGTGTAGCAATACAAGCCCATAAGTTGATCGAATGTTCATCGATCATGGTCCAAATGTTCATCAATCATGGTTTGAATGTTCGTCAATGATGGTTATCATACCTTGATGTTCATCAATCATAATTTGAATGTTCATCAGTTATGGTTCATCATATCTTGATGTTAATTAATCATGGTCTTGATGATCATCAATGGTGGTCTGAAT
The DNA here is from genome assembly GCA_014162995.1 of Artemisia annua. NCBI lineage: Eukaryota > Viridiplantae > Streptophyta > Magnoliopsida > Asterales > Asteraceae > Artemisia > Artemisia annua. The sequence continues at coordinate 22,428 of LBNU01016796.1, read as the reverse complement.
ATTCTTCATATATTGATGTTCATCATACCTGGATGTTCGTAGTTTGGAGGGAAAAGGGAGGGACACTTGTCAAGAAAGGAGACCCTTTCTACACTTGTAAGAGGGAACAAACTTTATATTTTACCCCTTCCTTTATCGTATTATGACTTAGGATCAAATAAAGATAATCTTGAAATAAGAAGGATGAGAAATAACAATAACCACATATTAGAGATGCGCTGACTTAAATTGAAAGCAACACTAATCTTTTAGATGCACTATAATATATTTTCTAGCTCAAAATAGATGCATATACACATATTATATGCATTTCATTAGGTTAGACGAATCCTATATATTTTTCGTCCTCTGTACGTCAAATGTGATGCTAGTAATACTTTGCATCGTTTTACTTCATAATCACTTTCGGGGATGCATCTAAATGAATATAGATGCATCTAACTCATGACGATGCATCTCAAATATTTAGTTATAGTTATTTTTCATACTTATCATTTTAAGGTTTTTTGTCACTGAATCCCTACCCGTAACATTTAACCTTTTAAAAAACATGAGAGTTTAATTAAAGTAAACAAGCTTTTAAGTAGTTCACATACGTAAGAATTTAAAAGAAGCATGTATAGAATTGCATTTCTAAGTGGTTTATTTTTTACTAACCTCATATAATTTGTTAATCTTATTTTTGCAATACACTTTAAATAGTAACTCTACTTATGCCGCCTACTTTTCTCACGTTTAGGCAAGAACCTACAAATGCATAATTTCAAGTGATTCATTTAATCAATTTTCATCCCGCAAAATTAGCGGAGCTACATATTTAAACAACCCTTATAAGTTTGTGTATTAATCAAAACACTATTTCAAGATATGCTTTATAGATGTGGATAAAAGATTATATTGCATAAACAGCAACATTAACTGTGGTTATAATCCATAAACATGAATATGAAATGTTAGAAATCATGGTTGTTACAAACCGGTGAATCGCTAACCCTTTCAAAATCACTCTTAAAGTGAAGGGTGTCATAGCATGCCACTTTGGTGCCGTTTGTGTCAAATCAGGGCCACTTCATCATTTTAGATTTCACATTCACACACCAAAGTTACACCATCTACAATGGCTTGAGCCGTTTGAGTGTCGTTTCGCAGTTTTTGGATCCCACCATTATTATTTTTTTTTTCAAACAAACTAAATTTTCATTCATTCAAATATATTACAATACGAAACTTAAAAAAAATAATAAAAAAAAAAAAAAAAAAAAAAAAAACGAATCATTTTCTCCTTCATTCATTTGATTTCTTATAAATATCCTCCAAAAAAACTTCGTATGTTAAAATAAAATACAAATTACGATACGAAGCTAAATTTAAAAAAACAATACGAGACCTAAAACATAATCGCCCTATCTGTACTTTGCATGTAGCCAAACAAATTTAGTATTGATTTGTTCTTGTATTTTTGCCGCCTTTCTAAACAATGCATTATGCATCTCGTAATTTTTTCAAGATTCTTCATTTAAAAAAGTCTCAATCGAAGCACAGTTTTCTTGCAGAATGTCTTTGCAGTCCTGTATGTTTTCCTATCATCTTTAGTTGTGCTTACGTTTCCAAATTGCACGACTAAGTCGATAATCGCTTGCAGACAAACGGTATCCTGCTCAATTAGTTTTTCACTACAAGCTTTAATTTCATCGACGGTATATGATTTTTGGTAAAAAAAAATTAAGTTTTGTGTGTGAAAATTGGTAGAAAGAATTAAGTTTTGGTTGTGAAAAATGGTAAAATATAAGTAGTATTTATAAAGGTGGGATGAAAAATAAAGTAAAAAAAGATAAAAAAAATTTGAAAAACTAGCCATTTGCCAGCCAACCAGTCAAAACATAAAAAATAATTGGGTAATGGCGTGAGTGACTATGTTGACTTGGAAAATGGTGCAGACCACAAGTGGTGGCGCAGGCCACAAGTGATGATACCGCTCCCTCTTATATAGGTCATTATTGACAACAAAAATACTTTACCCACATTTAATCTTTTAACTTCACTCTATTTTATTTCCAGAGTAATTAATTGATCACAATTTAAAGTTGACATACAGAGAGAAAAACATGGAATGTTTTAGTTGTATAAATAGTATATAATTGCACATTAGGGTTTTGATAACAACAACTTTATAGGTGTTGTTTAAGCTTTCTTTAGTTAAAAATGTTTTCAAATATACACTAGTCATTTCTATAAATACATGATTTAAACACATAGATTAATGTAAGTGAGTTTTAATAAGGTACGGATTGATTTCAACTTTATACTTAAGAATATTTTTAATTAAGGAAAGCTTATACAACACCTACAACACCTACAACACCTATAAGGTTATTGTTAAGATAACCCCATAAAAAATGCATTACATATCTTTAATATTAGTTAAAGTAAAATATATAAAGATCTGCATACATGTTAAAGTTATAGATTAAACTAAATCGCGAATACCAATAAACCAAATATAAGTATTGATATTATGGGCGTGTTTAGGAAACTAGCCTTTTGTTTTATAAACTTATAAAGTGTTAAATTAAGTTAGTTGTAACTAACATTATGATGTGTAAAATGAAGTAGAAGTAGTATTGGATTTTTAATGTTTGTTTTCACTGTTTATTGTCTAATAAATCTTTTAAACTAAACGCTAATGGCTTCAAATTGATCAGTACCGCAGACATTCTATATATGTATTCATTCATTTTTATTTTCTAAAATAAACTGTATTTAAGTTTGTGTTTTAGGTGAGAAAATGAAGCAATATAGATTTCTGATCATTTTATTGGTTTTGGTCGACGACCATAGAAAAAATAAGGTTGCATTAATGAAGATATCGTGAGGATTGTGTGTGCTACAACGATAGTACAATATATGAACGAATTATTTATTTACCCTAAATGTTACTAGGAATTAAACTTATAGGAAAGTTTTTATGTGGAGACAGTGAACCTGAAAAATATTAAATGTGAAAGTAACTGATGGACCAAATTACTATCTAAATAGATTTTTTTTATACACGTTATTTTTTTTATTTTTTATTTTAAATATTTTCTCATCACTTATATAGGTGTTGTAAAAAGGGTAGTATAGTCATTAGGGTTCATGGCTGGTCCCTAGCAAAAAGTACTAGAGTGCCTCAAAGGGTTTGGCATAATATTTTATTACACATGTACAAATTGTGTTAATGCACCACTCATCTGCAATATCATTAACTTGTCGACATGTATTTGTTTTTGTTGTCATGTAACTAACATACAAGGAAGTCAAACTGTCAAATTACATACATACAAATGAGGTCCTTCAATTATAATTCAAAAACAAATAAAGGACCCCATGTTGGATAATTTTCACCTAGACCCCCC
>LBNU01016795.1:91733-130203 GCA_014162995.1 Artemisia annua | reverse complement strand
TTATGCAGGAATTCTTGGCGAATGTTGCTGATTGCTGAAAAGATGCAGATCCATCACCTCATGCTCACACCTCAACAACACAACTTATGATAACATGATCATTTGATGGGCCTCAACAATGCTTCCACAACTCTGATGCTGAAGATCATGTTTCTGAAAAGATGTGAGCATGCCAATGCTAATATATTGACATCACATGGAGACGATACTAATCAAAGACGGCTTAATGATGCACTTTTTGGATGATGAACACGAAGTAATGTCAAGTATCATCCAACACTCCCTACAAGCCGTCTTGAATACGCAAAGATGACTTGAAGCTACTCTTTTGGATGATGAACACGAAGTAATGACAAGGATCATCCAACAATCTATACAAGCCATCTTAAGTTCACTGCTGAAAGCACAAAGTTAATGAAGAATCAACGGGCTACGAGCTACAAAGAAATCTACAAAGATTTAGATGCTAGAGTTCTTAATTTAAATTTCCGGGGTGACCTCCCTTAGGGGGAGATTGTTAGGAATACGTTTTTCTATAGAAGGTTCGGTCACTCCGAGTATTGTATTAGCGTCATGTAGCTCGTATTATTTATCATAATAAGGTAGTTGTTAGTCTAGTTTAAGTAACACCGTGGAAGAAGGACGGGTCTTTACCCACTGTATGCCTGATCCATAGCTCGAAGGAGAGCGTTTATTGTAACTATAAATACCCTTTCCCACCCAAGGGAAAGGGTTGGAGCTTCTAATCATATGACTATTTTTCTCTTCACTTTCTCTCTCTAGAACTCTCAAATCTCTCTCTTTCTCTCTCTAAACTCTTCCTCTTATTCTCTTCTTTCTTACTTTGATCTAACTAAACACAAGAACCATATATGTTATGATTTAGAGTATCCTACAATGATTATTTAAGCAACTACTCTTAGATGCTAGCCAATTCCTATTAGTTTGTTGAGTACTCTTAGGTTTTGGTTTGCTACTACTAGCAATGTTTTGCAGTACAGTGGAAGGCATCTCACAAGGTTTTGAACCTAGAATCCCGTCCTTTTGAAGTAGTGCCTTTTTCCTAGCCTTTTCTAGATCATAGTTCTTGTACATGTCCTTTTTGTCATAAGACTTTTTACTTTTAATGCTCGCTTCAGACACTGTTTTCGAACTAATCCTAGATGAGCTAGGTATAATCATGTGTTGAGGTTTAGCAGAAACAGATGCATTTTCCTTAGGCCAGAAGTGTGGAGTGACTGGTTTTGTCAAATGATTTATCTCAACAACTTGGGGGGCAAACCGAGATTTTAAAAATTTGAGTCGTTCAGATTTAAATGCAGTAGGTTGTCTAACCACTGATGGTTTTCTGATTGTTTGAAGAGGCGGTTTTCCCAAGATTGATGGTTTTGCAAACTTAGTATCCACACTCTGGCCACTCAATCTTCTTAATTTGTTTTGCAATGCAGCATTTGTGAACCCCTTTGCTTGAATTTGACTTTTTAAAAGCTCATTTTCCTTAACTAATGTATCCACACGTTTACATTGTTCATTCAAAAACTGACCATTGTTGCCCGAAGTTAGAGATTCGTTTTGCAATTTGAGTTCAAGTGAGACGCAATGTGCCTCAAGTTTTGAAAAATATTTTTGAAACTGGGCAATAGTCTTTTTAAGAAGAATGTTTGCAGACTCAAGTGTTTGGTTTGATGTTTCAGTCATTAGATTATCAAGTAAGGGCTCAGACTCAAAACGTTTGTCTAGACATTGTACAACATTCTGGTCAACCTCTCCTTCATTACTGAAGTTAGGTTGCTCAGATTGTTGTTTTTCATTTGCAGGCATAATATGATCAACAGTAGATTGTACCTCAACCATTTGCTCTAGCTCTTTGTTGAAGTTGGGTCTTGTGTCATAGATGGGTACGATATTTTCCTCAACCATCTGTTCTTTGTCAAAGTTGGGCTCTGTGTCAAAGGAGGGTCTGATCTCTGCACAATCAGCATCTGTATCATTCCTTAATCTGCTGCTGTCATCCGACTGTTCTAATTCTGTCCCACTACTTTCTATGTCAACCAAACAAGCATCCAATGTTGTATCCGTATTAACCTTCCCTTCTTGAGTCTGCAACTTTCTTTCATTCACCCTTCTGTTATACTCTTTTTCGTGAAGTATTCTTTCAGCAATCATCTTCTCAATAGAATCCATTAGTTGGAGCAGTATATCTTTGAAATTTTGAAAACTGAGTCGAGTGTATTCGAGAAAATACTTGCTTGTAATGAGAGAGTCATCGTCCGAATATAACCTCGTACGGATGAATTGCTGAAACTGTTTCTTAAGTACACAAAAGGCAGCCATGGATCCATTCTCGTGAAGTTCTTCTTTGCTAAGTTGATCTTCAAGTTGATCCATGTTGAGGAACATCGTATGAGTGAAAATCTCAACGTCTTCACCAAAGAGTGATGGAAATGCCCGTTTGAATCCATACTCGGAACGAGTTCCTGCTAAGTCTTTGTTTGAGAGGACCTTAAGGTGTGAATGAAGTAATCTAAAAGATGCCATGCATTTCTCTTTGTTTAATTTCACAAATGGATCTTCAGAATCATCTGTAGCATGTGTGTCGTACACTGGGTCTGTATCATCCATGTGAAGTTCATGCATGCTTGCCATTAACATCACATCTGCTGTATTGACCTCTAAGTCTTCATATTCATCATCAGATGGAATATCTGCCATAAAACTTTGCAAAACAGCATAGAGATTACCCCCTTCATTAATGTCATCCATTTGTGCCACAAATGCCATGCTTGGTTCAAAGATCTTCTTCATCATTGGAATCTTCCATTGTGTTTAAGCATTCTGAAGTTGTAGTCATTGAGCCGTTGCCGTTTTCAGTATATTCTTGTCCAAGCTTCGCTAGATTTTGCAGAAGAGATTGCATATGTTCATTTAGTGTAGCAGGATGGTACTGAGGAATAAAGATAGGCTCGGGTGCATTTGGAGGATTGAAGAAGAGACGAGTTGAAGTGTAAATTAAGGATCCATGGTCAACAGCTGGGGATGGTGGAGCAAGGAGAATGGTTTTCAGTGGATTCATGCTTAAACAAGATTCGAGAATTTGTTTTATTCTGATGTGATGAAGTTCTTCTTTACGATGCATAGCTTCAAGATAATCCCACATGTCATGAGCACTTGCTTGATAGTTCATATTCATGTAAATTGAATTGGGAAGAGCTAACGTGATGATGAATGCAGCCTCTTTGTCAGCAGTTGATGAGGCGAAAAGTGTTACGCTTTTAGGGGTCATTTAAGCCCTAATCCGTAATTATTTAATCAAATATTGCCTTAAATCGTTCCTTTTGTCATTTTAGGTACTTTGGAGAAGAAATCTGGAAAAGAATGTATTTTGGAAGTTTTTGGAGCATAAAAGTGAAGAAAACGACAAAGTCTCAAATTATGCTGGAAACAGTACCTGACGGCGTCACTCTTTACGAGGTGACGGCGTCACGCTTTGACAAAGAGGTGGATAATTTTACACGTGACGGGCTAGAAAGATTTTGAAGCATTTACACATGACGGTGTCACGTGTTATTTCACCAAGGCCGTCACGTTATAAGTTAAAGAGAGACGGCCCAGAGAGTTTTAAAGAGGGACGGCGTCAAGAGTGGATCTGAGCAATCCGAGAAGAGTTTTGGCGGCGAGGTGACGCGTCACAAGCTAAAACGTGACGCCGTCAAGTTGTAAAATCTATATATAGTTTTCTAATTTTCATTCATTAAGTGTGTAACTTTTGGGAGAACTTTAGGGATAAACCCTAGGTTGTGGTTTACTGTATTTTCACAGGTTTTTCACCCTTGAATCATTCATTTCAATAAAAGATAAGTCTCCTTTCAAATCAATCAATATGTCTATGTGTTGCTTGGTTATATCGTATGCTTGTCTTTACTTTAACATGCTAGGCTAGGTTTCTCTTGTGTTTGCTTAGATCTAATGAAACCTAGCTATTGATTACTTGTTGTTGGTTTGTTATTGATTGTTGTGGGTGGGTGATGTCGATGTTAGGNTTTAGGGATAAACCCTAGGTTGTGGTTTACTGTATTTTCACAGGTTTTTCACCCTTGAATCATTCATGTTCAATAAAAGATAAGTCTCCTTTCAAATCAATCAATATGTCTATGTGTTGCTTGGTTATATCGTATGCTTGTCTTTACTTTAACATGCTAGGCTAGGTTTCTCTTGTGTTTGCTTAGATCTAATGAAACCTAGCTATTGATTACTTGTTGTTGGTTTGTTATTGATTGTTGTGGGTGGGTGATGTCGATGTTAGGCTTAAGAAAACTGGCTAACCTCCTATGCGGTAACTTGCTTGAACGTCTTAAGAAACATGAATCGGGTGTGTACTATGATTATATGGTTGTATTTAATGCATAAGCGAATTCTAGTGATCCAATGTTAGGAGCTTTTAGTCGGCTCGACATAGGAGTGAAGTAGGAGCTTATAGAGTTAGGGAAGATCGTACACGGCCCTACTTATGGTTTAAAGGAATACAACCCGTCATCCAAACAATTGTAACAAATCAATTAACTGGTAAAAGATAGCTAGGGAGTAAGTAAATCTAAGTAAACACACTTTTCTCCATATAAGTTTCACAACCAATTTACCTTTCTTGTTATTTTATTTTATTTGCAATAGTAGATTTTTGGGTTAGTTGATTAGCAACTAATTCCGCCCACTCTTCCAAATACCCGAGATTTTACTTGCTTTCATAAAATATAAAAATACAAAAAGAATCATCCCTCAACCCTTAGACCTAAACTAGAGTAGTTTTCAATCCTAACGACACTATTCCCCGAGAGAACAATCAATCCTCCAGTACTTGCCACTTCACTATACTACATCGGTCAGGTACACTGCCTAGTGGGGGTTGTAAGCTTATCAAGATCCCTTGAGAGGTAAAACCTATTGCGAAGGTTGCAAAACCTACGCATCAGCAGTGTACTGAGCAAGTTCAGTATCATTCAAATCTGCAGCAGTTTGTAGTCTTATGATCCCTGATTTGATTGAGTCAGCAAGAAATATCATTTTGTATGGACCATCACGTATGGATTTAAGCATGAGATCTGCATCAGGACGAATTGTGAGCCATAGTATAAATCTTCGTTTCCAATCAGTGTAGGTTCCTGGGAGTAACATGGGAGGCCTTGATTCATTGCCAAAGAGCAGTACATCATGAATGTTGGACATATGGATGAAGGAGCTGTGACTTTGTTCATACATAAGCGACCTTGATTTATACATTTTCTCTCCCCCGTGATTGTTGTGATGTAATCGGAATAATCAAACTAAAATGTGTAAAGCTGATATATGACACACAGGGTCGATACAATGAATTCTAATTTCCCTCCAAAATAGAATTTGAAAATTTTCTCTCCCAGAATTTTGAAATTCACTATAAAATGCAATTCTAAGGTCAGTAGAAAATTTTGAGTTTTACAAATTTTGACGTCAAATTTTACCGAACAAATTTTGGCCTAAAAATTTGAATTTTGGGCCAAAAATTTCACTGTTATACCAAAATTTGAATTTCGCGTAAAAATTGAATGATTAGTCTCCTCAAATTTTCCCGCCAATGTGGAAGGTAGTGAAGATGGTGGATCTTGTAGAAGGTAGTGAAATATGTCTATTTCGAAACTTTGTTCAAAGGAAATCCTCGAAACTTTGTTATTCCACAGGTTCTCGAAAATGTGGAAGCTATCGAGAATAGTTGATGTTCTAGAGAATTTACAATTATCGAGAATATTAGTAGAATTTTCGAAAATTGTGACTTTTTCAAAATTATGAAATTTTCGAAAATGTGGAGAATGTTTTCGAGAATAACAATGTTTTTCGAGATCTTTTAGGAAAGTTTTGAAAATGTAACTGTGTTCTCAAAAAATTTCAAATTTTTGAAAATTCAACACCCAAAACTTTCTAAATTGTACAATTTAGAAAGTATCCAACGAGTCGAAGTGTTTTCTTTCTTATACAAGTGAGAAAAGCACTGAGTAATCAATAGTAACGCTTCAAGACCAACGAGATGAATTCTCGATAATTAGGGTTTGTGAGTTCTCGAAAACAAGTACAAAAATGGCAGATTTTTGTTTTTGAAAAAAGCACACCAAAAATGAGTTTTTAATCCAAGATTCTCGTACAACTAACCTTAAAATGATGAAATCTTAAGGAAAGTTGCAAACTTTACAAAATTTTCAAGAATTTTGAAATTCTCGAAAACAAGTACAAGTTTTCAAATCTTGTATTTTTGAAGAAATATTTTAAATTTTTTGTTTGTAATGATTTGTAACACAAGTTTGTAAGCAAAGATGTGATAGAAATCAAGAAACAAGCAAAAAAATTTGCACTTTGTTCAAAAATAACGAGATTAAAAACAATATTTTGTTTCGTATAACTCAAAAACAAAAGAAATACCTTCTTCTAGCGAATGATACCACTTGATAGGATCGTAGTTTATGGTGATTTGTGGATTTGGGAGGTCGGTTTAGATGGAAGAATATTATCTCCATGGTTAGAGAGAGAAAGTAGAGAGAGAAGGGAAACTAGTGTGTTTTTTATTGATAATGAAAATAATCAGGTTACACTAAGAGTCTCACCCCTCCATGGAAGTATGGAGGGGTATATAAAGCCTAACACAAGCTAAACTATAGCAATATTACATAACTAGTCCATGTGTTTTGGCCTAACAAGATAGTAATGTAATCCCGTAAATGTCGTTCCATTTATGTGTTAGGATGATTCCTAACATAAGCTTTGTGTAACGAATGATGAACCTTTAAATGTTTTGAATGTTAATGCTACATGTGTGTTTTGTCGTGAAAGTATGTTATCTGGTGATCATGCTAAATATGTAGCAAATACTCTTTTATCTCGTCATAAGAAACGTACATCTGGCAGAAAATCTAGGCCCACTAATGCTTCTAAATCTGTGCTAGGAATTAAGTCAAGTGTAGTTTCTAAGAATGATTTAGTCACCCCCGTAGTTGCGAACAATATTCCTAGGAACATGCCATCACTTAGCGAATTCACTAAGAAGAAAGCACAAACTAGTTGGAATTGGCAACGTTGGTTACAAAGGACACATAACTTTAAATGGATTCCTAAAATTGTTAATGTGTGTGCTTCTAACCCAACGAAACCCAAAACTTCTTTGGGTTCCACCTTTACCATTGTTCCATCGTCGTCTCCTTCGTGTGATGCAGGTGATTCAAATTGTTCTCTGGATTGTTGATAGCGGATGCACCCGACATATGACAGGCAATCTCAACCTGTTAAGAAACTTTGTCTCAAAGTTCATTGGTACTGTTAGATTCGGGAATGATCATTTCGCTGCTATTATGGGATATGGGGACTATGTCAGTGGGAACATCGAAATTAGTCGCATGTATTATGTCGAAGGTCTTGGACACAATCTTTTCTCGGTCGGTCAATTCTGTGATGGGGATTTGGAAGTCGCATTTAGGGAGAAAACTTGTTTTGTTCGTGACTTACAAGTAAATGATTTTATGTCATGCATACGTGGAAATAGTCTTTATACAATCTCAATGTCAGACATGATTGCTTCTTCTCCCATATGTCTACTTTCCAAACCTGAATCGACAAAATCCTGGTTATGGCACAAACGAATGTCTCATCTTAACTTCAAAACCATGACAGATCTTGCTCGCCATAAACTAGTTGACGGTCTTCCAAGATTAAGATATGCAAAATATCACTTATGTCCCGCTTGTGAACAAGGAAAGAGCAAACGTGCACATCTCAGTTCCAAACCCGAACCAAGTAATGATCATGTTCTTCAACTTCTTCATATGGATTTGTGTGGACCAATGCGCGTACAAACGATCAATGGAAAACGTTACATTCTTGTAATAGTTGAAGACTTCTCCAAATGGACTTGGGTCTACTTTCTTCGAAGCAAAGATCAAGCTCCTTCAATGATAGTCACCTTTCGCACTAAAATTCAGGTTCAACTCCGTAACACAGTCAGAATCATAAGAACGGATAATGGAACAGAATTCAAGAATCAGACTCTTCGTAATTATTTTGAGAAAGTGGGAATTGAACATCAAACATCGATTCCATGGACCCTCGAACAGAATGCAGTTGTCGAAAGACGCAATAGAACGTTAGTGGAAGCCACAAGAACGATGATTATCAATGCTCAATTACCAGATTATCTTTGGGCCGAAGCCGTATCAACTGCATGTTACACCTAAAATCGTTGTATGATCAATAAACGCCTCAAACAAACACCTTATGAAATTGTTCATAAACGCAAGCCTAACATTCAACACTTTCATGTATTTGGAGCTCTTTGCTACCCAAATAATGATCGTGATGATCTTGGAAAACTTAAAGCAAAGGCAGACGTAGGAATCTTCATTGGATATTGTGAGAACTCAAAAGGTTTTCGAATCTACAACAGTCGCACTAGGGAAATTCAGGAGACTATTCATGCCAATTTCGATGAGCTCACAGAAATGGCTTCTAAGCACAACAGCTTAGGACCCGCAACCAACCGTCTTAATTTTCCAGATTCTTCAGCTGAACCATTGTCACTAACCCGTAGAGAGTTGGAAACCTTGTTTGCTCCGTTGTTTGATGATTCCTTTGAGACACGTGCACCAGATGTATCCATCATTTCCGCTGCTCAACCTGAAAACATTCAAGTACCTGATACACCCTTTCCTACAACAACAACTGTAGAAACCGATGCACTACCAATTGAATCACCAACAATAGATGAACAAACCGCTTCCAATACCGACAATACAACTGAAGATCTGAATCAACAACAAGTACCCGAACCTGCAGATTATGATCCAAATGCGTTCTGCAATCCGTTTGCTCTGACTCCGAACCTTTCATATATTGCAAAGTCGTCGACACGCAATTTGGAACCAACTAATATGCAGCATTTCCATAACCCTCACCCTTCAACACATCATTGGACTCGAGTTCATCCATTAGTTAATATCATTGGACATCCATCGGCTCCAGTTATGATAAGACAAAAACTTCACTCCTACGCTGAACATTGCATTTATGCACTCACAGTTTGTCAAGCTGAACCCAAAAATATTAAAGAAGCCCTCACCTATGACAACTGGATTGAATCAATGCAAGAGGAACTCGACCAATTCAAACGTCTAGAAGTATGGGAATTAGGTGAGCGACCAGATGGAGTTTATGTTATTGGGCTGAAATGGATTTGGAAAAACAAATTGGACGCAGAAGGCATAGTTATTCGTAACAAATCTCGATTGGTTGCTAAAGGATTCTCTCAGGAAGAAGGAATTGATTTTGAAGAATCTTTTGCTCCAGTGGCTAGACTTTAGTTGTTCGAATATTTCTGGCATACGCTGCTCACAAAAATATGGTTGTTTATCAAATGGATGTAAAAACGGCATTTCTGAACGGTCAATTACGTGAGGTAGTATATGTTAGTCAGCCAGAGGGATTTGTCGACCCAGAGCATCCTAACCATGTCTACAGACTTAAGAAAGCTCTCTATGGTCTCAAACAAGCCCCAAGGGCGTGGTACGATAAACTTACTGCTTTCTTGCTTGCTAATAATTTTACTAAAGGTTTAGTAGATCCGACCTTGTTTATCCAAAAACAGGGGATGACATATTAATTGTGCAAATATATGTTGATGACATTATTTTTGCTTCTACACATAAAAAGTACTCAAACGCTTTTGCAAAATTAATGAAACAAAATTTAAAAATGTCAATGATGGGTGAACTTACGTTCTTCTTAGGACTACAAGTTCATCAGTCACCCCGTGGGATTTTCCTTAGTCAGTCCAAATATGCTCTAGAGATAATTAAGAAGCATGGTATGACCAGTTGTGATACTTACAATACCCCAATGGCCAACACAACTAAGCTAGATGCGGATTTACATGGGAAACCTGTTGACCCCACAAAATACCGAAGTATTATTGGGTCACTCATGTATCTAACCGCTAGCAGACCAGATATTGTATTTGCTGTATTTATGTGCTCTCGTTATCAGTCCAGTCCTACTGAACGTCACCTCAATGAGGCTAAACGAATCCTTCGATATGTAAAGGGAACCATTAATTTAGGGATCTTGTATCCGAAGGATTCTGGTTTTGAACTAATAGCCTTTTCAGATGCTGATCATGCAGGGTGTATAGATACACGCAAAAGTACTTCTGGTGGTTTGCAGTTTCTTGGAGATAAACTTATGTCATCGCAATCGAAGAAGCAGGATTGCACCTCATTATCGTCAACAGAAGCTGAATATGTAGCCATGTCTGCTTGCTGTTCTCAAGTCATCTAGATGCGAACACAGCTAATAGACTACAGTTACTTATTCANCCAGTCCTACTGAACGTCACCACAATGAGGCTAAACGAATCCTTCGATATGTAAAAGGAACCATTAATTTAGGGATCTTGTATCCGAAGGATTCTGGTTTTGAACTAATAGCCTTTTCAGATGGTGATCATGCAGGGTGTATAGATACACGCAAAAGTACTTCTGGTGGTTTGCAGTTTCTTGGAGATAAACTTATGTCATGGCAAGCGAAGAAGCAGGATTGCACGTCATTATCGTCAACAGAAGCTGAATATGTAGCCATGTCTGCTTGTTGTTCTCAAGTCATCTAGATGCGAACACAGCTAATAGACTACAGTTACTTATTCAACAAAATTCCGATGTACTGTGATTCCAAAAGTGCGATAGCAATCTCCTGTAATACGGTTCTTCATTCCAAATCAAAGCACATCGATCTCCAGTATCACTTTATCAAGGAGCACGTTGAAAAGGGTACAATTGAGTTATATTTTGTGGGTACTGAATACCAACTGGCAGACTTGTTCACAAAACCATTAGCCCCCACACAGTTTGTTGAACTGGTTCACCGGATTGGTATGCGGTGTTTGACTCCAGATGATTTAAAATCTTTCCTCAAAAATAATTAACTGAGTCAAACACCAAAACATTTTGTAAATAAATATTAAAAAAAAATAAAAATAGAAAAATATCAAAAACACCAAAAAGATTTTCTTTTTATTACTTTCAGTATTTTAATTCTGTGTTTAAATGCAAGTACACTATCTCAATCAACACTTTGGTTCTTCAAAATTTTCTCAAATTTATAACCACGTGTTGAGGGGGAGAAAAGTTATTCAAAATTCAAAATCTTGTTCAAACAAGTGTACTTGCATATTTTCTTAAAAGATATTGTCAAATAAATGGTGGAATTTTAGTGATTATTCATTCGTCTCGTACCGTTAAATGTCATTACATCATATGCCGATAGGGAGTATATAGTGGTAGATGCTAACGGGTTTTAAATAAAATATTAAATATTAAGTTAAAGGACAAACTATGCTTGTAAACAAGTTAGAGGAACATTATTGTCACTTTCTGAAACTTAATATATTTAACAAAACAAACAAACAACCCCCCACTTGCAAAAAATCTGCAAAAATATCAAAAACCAAACACCCCCTATATCGATCTAAGGCTAAAATCCAAAAGGAAAATCCGTGCAACAAATCTCCAAACCGTAAGTTCCTACATGTTTCTTAGGACAATTTAAGAAATGGTTTTGGTTTAATTGCAATTTAAATGGTTAGATTTCATGCAATTTCAATTTGTAAGTCTAGGGTTTTCACAAAATTCGGAAACGTGTAATTCTTGTGTTTTTGTTTGATTTTCTGAGGGCTATTGTTCCTATGATTGTTATAAACATGTCTAAACCAAGTAATCATAACCTTAAACATGTTTAAAGTGTTTTCGATTTCTAAGGTTTATGTCGAATTGGGTGTTTCTTATTCTATGATGTTTTGTTTGATTTTATTGGTGGGATTTGTTTGTTAGAGTGTAAGAAGCATGCTAGTAATTGTTAATTGTATCACATTACATGTATGCATGATTTTCGATTTTTAGGGTTTAAGTTCGATTTGGGTGTTTCCATGTTTGTGTTCTTGAGGTCAATTAATTGGTTAGGTTATGATCTTATGCATGTTAATTGATGTATGACACTGAAAATTGCTACATGATAACATGAATCTAGGATTTTCGATAATTTGGTGCTTCAAATCTTGCGAATTTCTTGTGTTTATGGAATAATTGTGCATTAATCATTGTTTTACACTCAATTCAACAGGTTAACTCCTCTGGAAATTCATACTTGCAAGAATACGTATGTCTACAATGTATTCGAAATTCTTGTATAAGAATTTTGAAACTATCAAAAATTTTCTATAAATTATCGAGAATTTCTTGTAAAGTTAAAGTTTTCGAGAATTTTTTGTTATCAAAATTTATCAAGAACTTTTCCTTTCGAAAAATTATTGAGAATTTTTCAGAAAATTATCGAGAATATATACTTTGTGAATATTATCGAGAAT
The DNA here is from genome assembly GCA_014162995.1 of Artemisia annua. NCBI lineage: Eukaryota > Viridiplantae > Streptophyta > Magnoliopsida > Asterales > Asteraceae > Artemisia > Artemisia annua. The sequence continues at coordinate 117,785 of LBNU01016795.1, read as the reverse complement.
TTTCATTTTGAAAATTTTCGAAAATTTTTCAAAGTACCAAGTTTTGAGATTCTTCATATGTCAAATTATCGAAAATGTTGTATTTGTACTCAATGTTGTCATATAATTTGAAATGTGTTGTAATAATGTATATCAAACCTTATGATGTGATTGTGTTTATGTGGATGACTAATATGGAAACATTATGTGATGCTTTGTGCTTGATAACATGTTAACACTTAGCACATTTAATCAAAAACATATAATATAAAACATTCACATATACTAATTAATTGAACCTTCATTGCTAAATGATAAAGGTGTTTATCTGTTTATCAAATCTGTCAAATGTGCTAACGATTAACAATTCTGGATGTTTGGGTTCATGACAAATACTTTTACAGATAACAATGGCTGAACACAATGTGAATGTCCCTGAAAAAACTCTACCATTGCTCACACTCAACGACATTGTTCCGGCTGATTACCGCGTCACAATTGGCAAAAACAATCCTCGAGTTGACTTTAATAAACTTCGAATTCAGGAAGACTCGTGTAAGATTGTTAAAGACATACTCCTGGCTCATCCCTGCAAATCTATGCTCACCAAATCCACATCAGTTCCAACCTTCTACCTTCATCAGTTCTGGCACACAGCAAAAGTTAACTTGGATGATGAATCATTCACAGTCACTTTGGATTGTCAAGTCTACACTGTGGATCTGGATGTCCTTCGCACAGTTCTTATGCTTCCCAAACCAAGGACTGAATACATTCCTATGTTGTCTGAACTAGAGATCCTATATTATCTCATTGATCTAGGGTATGATGTTCAAGATGACTTACCACTGACGTAGCTTTCAAGGTTCAATGTGAAATACATGCCTCAACCTTGGAGAACCTTCTACATGCTAATCGTACGTTCAATTTCTGGAAGAAAGAGTGGTCATGAACATCCAAGACTAGAGCATCTACAAGTGTTTTGGGGAATGATGAGCATGCTACCGATCGACTTTGCTAGATCAATAATGAACGACATAATCCACCACATCCAAACAGATCGTGAAAGGACTGTGATCCCGTTTGTTAGATACACAAAGATGATCATTGAGCACTTTTGTAATGATCAACCAGATTACAAGAAGAGAATGCATGATCGTAATGAACCAAAAGACATATACAACAAAGACTTCAAGATTGCTTTTGTCAAAACAACCAAGTTCTCTACAAAGCAACAAGGAATGAGGATTCCAGACTACTTCCTAGATGATAAGATCAGAATGACAAAGAGTTATGAACTTTATGACAAAGCTTATCAAGCAGGCAAAGTGGGATTCACAGAAGATGATGATGAACCAGCAGTAAAGATGGAGACTCGTAGCAGAAGAGGTGGAAAGACTGGAAGCACTAGCAGCACCACAACCTCACAACAAACTAAGTCTTCACCTAAGCCTGCGACAAAACCCAAGAGGAAGATCATTCCTAAGTTCACCATCCGAGATGAGCCTACACCATCACCTTCAGAATGTGGGTCAGACTTTGAAACTGAATCTGATGAAGAAGATTTTGAAAGAAGTCAGAGAATTGATGAGGAAGATTTCCCTGAACTTGAATATGCAAAGAAAATTAGCATCGGCACTCTACAAAAGGATGAAAGAAAAAGTCGATGGATCAAAATCACTGAACCAAGTGTTGGGGTAGATGATGAAGAGGAAGATGAACCTGTTGTTTCTCAACTTGTCGATAAACGAAGATTGAAAAGCATTATCGTTGACACTCGTAACGAAGATAAGAGAGACAGAAGAGAACTGAAGGAAGGAACACTTCTCAGTAGGCATTTCATTCAACCTTCTTCCGGTCCGGTTAATCAACCCGGGACTGAAGGAGGTACCAGCAGCACCCATCTTGATCCGGTTAATCAACCCGATATGGAAGGTTACACAGTCATTGTTCCTGCTTCAGAATCATTACAAGGTGTTGAAGATGAATATGATGCTGAAGGTAATCTCATCATGAAGGAAGCCACTGAGGAGAATATTGCTAACTTAGAGAAGGAAAAGGAGTCGAGTGATCAGGAGTTTAATCCATTCATTACTCCTGAATATGTCGAGCAGGTGGCACAAGAAGAGGAACTCAAAAGAAAAGAACTTGAAGATAAAGAAAGGTTACTCCTAGAAACTTAACCAAAGGAGCCACATATAAGTGAACATCAACAGGAGGAACCAACTGTGGAAGTAACTGAACAAGAGCAACCATTCAACACAGACTTATATCTTCAGTCACCATCGCATTCACTGCAACAACCTCCATCACCTCCAAAGGACACATCTTCAAAGGATCCTCCACTTCCAGAGGGCACTCCACCAAAGGATCCTTCTCCTCTAGCTTCTTCATCTGAGTCTGACAAAGAATCTTCTTCAGAATCATCGTCACACCAGTCATCACCACCATCATCAGAGACAGCATCAAAACACAAATCAATCAAGAAACCCGTTATTCCATCAGCAACAAAGGCATCTCAATTAATCAAGAAAGCCATGTCAGAAGCTCGCAAGAAGAAAGGCAAACAATCTCAGGTTGAAGATCTTCAGGACCAAGTACAAACGTTAACAACCATGGTCACAAACTTAGCCACACAAGTTGAAGATCTTCAGGGAACTAAAGCACAAGTTGATAAGTTCATGATAGCAGACATGGATGAGATGATCAAAGCTTACACTCAAGAATATCTCACCAACAATCTTGTTGCTGTCACCACACCTGAAGTGTCGAAACTACTCATGCCTATTAAAACTGAACTGAACAGCAGGATCAAAGATGTTGTTGAAAGAATGCTCCGATCTACACCATTCTATCTTCAAACCAAAAAGGCTCCCACAGCACCGAATGACCTCACTGCTAAGCAGTTACAAGCCTTGTTAGCAGTTAAACTCGAAGAACAACAAGAAATGACTCTTGATGAAACAGCTATGCTTGAGCCTCTAAAAGTTGTGTTGTCTAAAGAATCTTGCAAAGAAGCTGCTGGAATACTAAAAAGGTCGAGAAAGGATGATGACCCAGATCCAAACTCACAAAGAAAGAAACAAAGGTCTTCAACCGGTCCCTCACCTTCACAAAAGCCACCTGCTAAGACTTCTAAAGCTCCTGTCACACATCAACACGCACCGGCTTCTGGATCTGGTCCCACAAATGAGGAAGAACCCTTCATGCACCATGTAGATAATTATCAGGAACAACCTTCCAGAATCATTCATGAATCAACAATCCCTGATTCCAGACCTGGACCATCATCAACTCATGACAAAGGCAAGGATTCTAAGTCAAAGAAGTCAAGAAAGAGAAAGCAAATCTCCTGGATTGACAACGATGACATGCCCGAGGGTGATTGGTTGACGGAAATGATCAAAGCACAACCGCCTCTTGAAGACGATGAACCCTTTCCCGGTAACACCTTGTAGTACACTCAAAGTATCATGTCCGGTCTTCAGATTGAGAAGTTAACCAAGTCAGAATTGAGAAGAATCAACCGTGAAGCTTTTGATTTCCTCAAATCAAGATCTGGAAACAAAGTTGAACTCGAGTATCATATGCAAAACATTGCAAGTGCAATGTCTGGCAAGTTCGACTGGCTCAATCCGGAGTCTAACTTTGACATCTACTCTAGAAAACACGACAAGCCATACTTCACCGATTGGACCAAACCATTACCGCTGCAAGGATTTCCTGAAAAACCTAGGCTACCTTACAGATTCTTCTTCAACAAAGATCTTCAATACCTTCAACGGGCTCACGAGACTTCAAAAGAAAGATATGCTTCCTCCTTGTCGATATCAATCCCTGCTGCTAGGTACGAAATACCAGCAATTGAAGAGTCGGCACCTATCTTTAGCAACTCCATTGTAGCCTACAACAGAGAAGCTTTACTAGGAATTCAGCATTGGCGTGAACGTCGTCAACTCGGGTACACTCACAGATTGGAACAGAAGTCATTGGAAAATGTGAAGCAGAAATCCAGAATCGTAGCCGTTATGGAAATTCATGAGTCGAAAAGGTTCAACTACACTTTCATGAATGAGATTGTCGTCAAGAGACAAGATGAAAAGGAGTACAAATTTTCAGAAGCAGATTTTCCCGACTTATACCTAAACGACATTGAAGATATGTATTTGGAAAAGGTTCAAGGAAAAATCCGCCGATTCAAAACTGAAACACAATATAACTTCATCGCATCTGTACTGCTCTACATCAGACGGGTAATCATTCAAGAAAGAGTGGAAGATCTTCAGCTGGGTGTTGAAAGTTATCAACAGAAGATCAATTTGACTAAACAACAACTCACATTTCCTGGAATTGAAGAATCGTCACAGTTCATGCTCATTCAACAACCGTCATTTGGAATCACCTATCTCAATCAAAAGAGGCAGCTCCGATACACGAGGTTCGATGAGATTCACAAATTCTATGATGAAACGCTGAAAAGAGTTCGTGATGGGTTAGTCGAAAGGTTACAGGATGACAAGAAGAGGTTAAATAAGGGTGAAAGTACTAGGTGAAAATCTAATGCAAGAAGGATGGTTTGTAACTTTGTTTGTTCGATTGAAGAGAGGTTGTATCGTCGTGATCAGATCAGGAGATTGGAAAGCTACATTGGTGTAAGACCGTCATTCCCGGTCATGACCTTCCGACGACCTGATCCTCGTTTCATAGACTTTGATGCTATGCCTGCTGGTGATACTTAACTTGGATTTCTCGGGTACCAAAATTTCAATATTTTCATATATTTTGATTGATTTGTGATTATTACGGCTTCTGCACACATAACAGTGTACAACCCGCACTTTGCACTTAAAGGACCCTGAGGTATGCTTCAGTGCCTCAATCCTCATATAAGGAGCGAAAGCTTCTTACTTTTGAGTAGAATTAACAAAATTTTCAAGTTTTCTTAAAATTCTACTCAAAAGACAAGTATTTAACCTCAATAAGCAGTCACTTGTTGAGGGGGAGAACTTGACCAAAAACATCGTTCTTGAGTCAAAAAATTCTTGTTGGACTCTCCCCATAAGACTCAAAAAGCATATTTTAATCAAAATGTTTAACAAAAACAACATTTGATATGCTATTTTTGAGGGGGAGAAAATGAAAAAGTGTAGGATCGTTGTAGCTCGAGGTTGTTTAGACCTCATACTATCTAGGACACATAATAATAAAGGCAGAATATTCAACAATGAATCAACACTATTATGCACAAGGTTTTTCATTATTATCACAACCAGCCTCAATATACAACGTGTTATCTAAACATAACAAGGATCAATAAATTGATCTTGAGGCTAGAACACAAACTACGAAGGACTAAAATATAAATCTTCTTTTGCAAGCAAGTCCTTCTTGTTTTCATTCTTGTTGGTTTGTCTCATCAAATTAATAAACCCAACAAAAAGTGATTAAAATATGATGGAAAAGTTGTATCTCATGCGAGCTCGACTCAAATTTAACCCACGAATTGACGAAACAACAAATGTTAGTATTCGAAAGGATTTATCTAAGTAGAAAGTACCGTCTTGAGAAGCTCTTATTAGATGTTTACTTTGACGGGTCTAACTTCCTTTTAGGAATGTTAACAACTTCAAGTTAGTTATTAGGGCTAGTTATCACCTAAAAGCTGATAATGGATCCCTTTAACTAAGCAACGTAAACGTGTCCCTCGGGTATATGTCTATTAAGAGTGGATCAATTCAAAAAAAGTGCCAACTCCTCCCACATGTGCAAATTTCTGAAAACATTCACGAGCATATGTGAAGGGGGAGTCCTTCAAAAATATCAAAACTCTCAAAGTGATAACAAAACGTGTTTCATATTCACAAACACTTTGAGAGAGTTTCAAACATTTGGTTGAATGGCAACAATAGGATAGTCATGAAGTTATAAGGTGACTAAGGTTAGGAATAACCATCCTATGATCCGCCAGAGCCGTAGGGATCTACCCAAGGACAATACCAATAGTTAGAAACTAGAAGTCCTTAGGCATGATTTGAAAAAAAGGAGAAAAGAATGAAAAGGGAAAGAAGGGGTTGAAGAATTAAAAACAAAAGTAAAGAAAATGGTGAAAAGAAATAGCCCTCCATATGTTCTACCTTAGGACAGACACCGGGTTCAATTCATATGCTACTGGTTGTTGCTATGGCGACACCGGTATTGAAGACAAAGTCGTCATGGACCCAGTGACACACTACACTTAACCTTCTAAACCACTCAAGTTCTCTCAAAAGATCTTGTTTCATTCTCATGGGGAACCCTTGTAATCTATCGACCGCTCATTATGAGCCATGTTGATATTGAAACAGGAGACGCCGCTCCGGTCTCTGACGACTAAATGTGCACTTATCGAGTATAGAGCCCCGAGATTCATCAAAAGATCTCTTAGGAACACTTAACATTTCTACACTGGTGGTTCAACATTAAGGACGCCAGTTGTAAATTATCGAGTCCTACGCAGATCTTAGCAATCTGCCAGAACATTTATGAGAGAATGTACAATTGTGCTTCTCAGTGATTGAATGGAAATTCCTACCAGGGTCAACATTAAACAGCCCTGACAGTAGGTCACTTCGGTAACTCCTTGTGGGTTAAGCTTAGTGTTTGCGGTGGTGTTCCAAAACGGTCTACAGTCGTGGGGTGATCTCCAGCGACTCACCTAATCGTGGGAGTACTTTTGTATGTCTATGTAAGCCCTCTAGGGGGTATCCGATTAGGAACGGCCTTGGTAAGGGTTAGAAGGAGTCTTCACACTACGTTGTTGATGATCTCTAATTCCGAACCTATGAGTACCGGTTGTTTATTACTAACCATTTTCATGCAGCTACCCTTACACAATCATTCTCATCACCACAACATCAGTTTCCGCATGCTCATACTTACATCTCAAAGTCTAAGAAAGTTCTCACCAAAGATCGATGCAATGTAAAAGTCAAAGAAAGATTCTATGTCGAATGAAAGAATCTACAAAGTTGAAAGACAAAGATCAAAAGCAATACAAAGTTCAAAGAAAGATTCTCCATCAAGACAAAAGAATCTTCAACAAAGAAAAGAGAACTACAAAAGTAAAATAACACAACGTCAAATATGTATGAGCATATTGGAAAGGCGTAAATCCACTGGAGGCAACGGAGTAACGAATGGCAGATTACAACATCACTTGATCACTACCACATCAACAAAAACAAAAAACAAAGAACGATGAATCATTTATCTAACGAATTTTTGAAGATGTCTAAAGCCGTGAAAGTCAAAGTTTAAAGACAAAGATGAAGACGTCGAGCAACCTTGATGACCGTGATGACCGACCCTTAGGGGGAGATTGTTAGGATCATGTTTCACGTTATTTCTCAAGTCTCAGTCATTTGTAATAATATAGGTTGCTTTAGTTTACTTATGTATTATGTCTTAATAATGTTGTAAGGCTTATAAAGCCCAAAAGGCCTAAAAGCCCACGTATGAAAGGATAGGAAGGAGTGGGAGTGTTGCCCTAGCTCCTTGCCTATAAATAGTAGGATCATGTAACTCATTTACTTGTTGGTTTATTTAATATCTTGTGGAAACTATTGTCAAATTCATTCTCTTATTAAGTAGATCAACCATCTCTTCTCTTTACCTCATTTCTATCATTGTTTATCTTATGTATTCACAAAATGGTGACCTAACATATCTTACTCTAAAAGTGAGAGTAAACAAAAGGGTTTATACGGGGTTAACTAACCAATGTACTTAGTTAATAAACATAACATATAAAGGCTATTTAGGTGTAATCCTACAAATTTACCAAGTTAGACAAGTCACTCCAATTATATCGATAATACTCATTATGGTGGTCTCGAATAATATACAAGCCAAGTTCTAAAGTTTATAAGTCACCGTCACACTAAAGTTTTTAATTTTTGGAAAAATAAAGTTATGTGTGCGGTTATGTAATTTAGACTTAAACAAAAACATGCTAAAAAAATTTTAATTTTGATAAATTAAGCGCATTTTAAGCATATTTTGAAAAGTTTGGGACAAGTAAGCGTTCTAATTCTCCATCCCCCCACTAAAGTTAAACAACGTCCTCGTTGTTCATATTTAAAGTTAAAAAACTGGAAAATAAAAGAATTAGAACGTAGAAACTCCCCTGAGATTAACTCGGTATGATCCTCCATTATGCGTTTATAGAGCAAAATCTACTTTCTTGTGGATGAGAAACGTTTAAGCTCAATGAATTGTGTTTCCACAGAAAGTACAGGAATCTATTACAATACCAAGACTTTAACACAACTGAGTTAAGAAGGTTAAAACTTGCATAATTCATTAGTAGTTAGTGAAAATAAAACCTGAAAAATAAAATTGAAAATCATTAGGTCAGTCGATACGCCGCATCCTATAGAAGAGGATGCGCCGTATCGAGCCTGGAATTAATACGAATCAGAATAAAAGATGTGTTGCATCCTTTAACAGGAATGCGCCGCATTAAATAAACTGACAGAATGTTCAAAAGAAAATAAAAATGCAGAAAAATAAAATGGATATGACCTATGCAGATGATACGCCGCATCCTATGATGGAGATGCACTGCATCTTCTGGAGGTCTGACAGACTCGACACAAATAGAAAAATAAGATAAAAATCCGGGTTGTCTCCTGGTCAGCACTTTTCTTTATTCCAGAGTCTTCAAGTTAGACTCACGTTCAGCTCCTAGTACCTATCATTGAAAAAGTCGCAGTTGTCGCGCTCTCTCATTCTCAAATTTGTCACATTTAACTTATCATGCTCATCTTCGATCTTTACGCCATTTCTTTTCAAGATCTGTTCAAACAAAAATCTATCCCTTTCGGGTAGTGATGATAAAACAATAGATGGGATAAAGAACAAAGAACGATGAATCATTTATCTAACGAATTTTTGAAGACGTCTAAAGCCATGAAAGTCAAAGTTTAAAGACAAAGATGAAGACGTCGAGCAACCTTGATGACCGTGATGACCGACCCTTAGGGGGAGATTGTTAGGATCATGTTTCACGTTATTTCTCAAGTCTCACTCATTTGTAATAATATAGGTTGCTTTAGTTTACTTATGTATTATGTCTTAATAATGTTGTAAAAGCCCACGTATGAAAGGATAGGAAGGAGTGGGAGTGTTGCCCTAGCTCCTTGCCTATAAATAGTAGGATCATGTAACTCATTTACTTGTTGGTTTATTTAATATCTTGTGGAAACTATTGTCAAATTCATTCTCTTATTAAGTAGATCAACCATCTCTTCTCTTTACCTCATTTCTATCATTGTTTATCTTATGTATTCACAAAATGGTAACCTAACATATCTTACTCTAAAAGTGAGAGTAAACAAAAGGGTTTATACGGGGTTAACTAACCAATATACTTAGTTAATAAACATAACATATAAAGGCTATTTAGGTGTAATCCTGCAAATTTACCAAGTTAGACAAGTCACTCCAATTATATCGATAATACTCATTATGGTGGTCTCGAATAATATACAAGCCAAGTTATAAAGTTTATAAGTCACCGGCACACTAAAGTTTTTAATTTTTGGAAAAATAAAGTTATGTGTGCGGTTATGTAATTTAGACTTAAACAAAAACATGCTAAAAAAATTTTAATTTTGATAAATTAAGCGCATTTTAAGCATATTTTGAAAAGTTTGGGACAAGTAAGCGTTCTAATTCTCTATCCCCCCACTTAAGTTAAACAACGTCCTCGTTGTTCATATTGAAAGTTAAAAAACTGGAAAATAAAAGAATTAGAACGTAGAAACTCCCCTGAGATTAACTCGGTATGATCCTCCATTATGCGTTTATAGAGCAAAATCTACTTTCTTGTGGATGAGAAACGTTTAAGCTCAATGAATTGTGTTTCCACAGAAAGTACAGGAATCTATTACAATACCAAGACTTTAACACAACTGAGTTAAGAAGGTTAAAACTAGCAAAATTCATTAGTAGTTAGTAAAAATAAAACCTGAAAAATAAAATTGAAAATCATCAGGTCAGTCGATACGCCGCATCCTATAGAAGAGGATACGCCGTATCGAGCCTGGAATTAATACGAATCAGAATAAAAGATGCGTCGCATCCTTTAACAGGAATGCGCCGCATTAAATAAACTGACAGAATGTTCAAAAGAAAATAAAAATGCAGAAAAATAAAATGGATATGACCTATGCAGATGATACGCCGCATCCTATGATGGAGATGCACCGCATCTTCTGGAGGTCTGACAGACTCGACACAAATAGAAAAATAAGATAAAAATCCGGGTTGTCTCCTGGTCAGCAATTTTCTTTATTCCAGAGTCTTCAAGTTAGACTCACGTTCAGCTCCTAGTACCTATCATTGAAAAAGTCGCAGTTGTCGCGCTCTCTCATTCTCAAATTTGTCACATTTAACTTATCCTGCTCATCTTCGATTTTACGCCATTTCTTTTCAAGATCTGTTCAAACAAAAATCTATCCCTTTCGGGTAGTGATGATAAAACAATAGATGGGAAATTATTGTTATTATGTAGACATAAATAAGCAAGATGTGGTGGCAACTCAACAAACAGCTTTTTATGTTTATTAGTATTTCTAGTTTTTCTACGTTTGTTAATAATAATACAATCGTACCACTCATCATCCGAATCAATAGGTACATCAAGATCAATAATTTCTTTAGATTCCTTATTGTTTGGGTTAGACGATAATTTTTGTATCAATGTTTCACCCATAAACCTAGCTTCTAGGTCGAGGTCCATTCTTTCATGTAATCCTACCATGTACGCATTTCTAATTATGCTTTTAGTTGGATTTTCACATTTATAGACTAATTTGTCATCCCCCACTCTTAATGATATTTTTCTTTTAAACACATCAATTTTAGCATGAGCAGTAGACAAGAAAGGTCGTCCGAGGATTAAAGGAATCTTAATATCCTCAGGCATATCTAGTATTATAAAGTCTACGGGGAACACAAATTTCTCGATCCTAACTAGTATATTTTCAGCAATCCCCTCAGGTCGTTTTAATGTTTTATTGGCCAATTCAATAAGCAGCTTAGTTGGTGTTAATTTTCCTAGGCTTACGGTAGTGAATGTCTTAAAGGGCATGACACTAATGCTAGCTCCTAAGTCAGCTAATGCATTATTGAAAGACATGTTATTAATTGAACAAGGTAAGGTAAAACTTCCTGGGTCTTTTTCTTTATGAGGCAAGGCGTGTAGATCGGTTGCAGAGCTCTCTTCTTTCATTGCAGCCTTGATCTCCTCTTCAATCCTTGATTTTTCCTTGAGTAGTCTCCTAACACTGATTGAAGAGTTAAAGAAATATTGGGGTTTTAAAGCATTACCATTCTTCAATCTTTCAGGAAAAGGTAAGTTAGGCATGACTTCTTCGGTAGTGGTTATGGCTTTGACATGATCTCTTGGATTAGTTTCAGTTGAGCTAGGTAGGCCTCCAATTCCCTTTTCTTGAAGAACCTTGCCCATCTGACCGATTTGTTGCTCTAAGTTTTTTAACGAAGCACCTTGGTTTCTTGTGATAGTTTTTGTTGAAGCTCGGATTTCTTTGATCAAAGCAGTGTTCTCTTCATGTCTTTTAGTAGCATCAGCCATAATTTGCTTTAAAGTATCATCCAAAGTTTGCCTTCTCTCTTGATATGTGGGATTTCCATTGTACTTTTGATAGTATCCTGGAACAGCTTCCCTAAATTTCCCTGAAGGTTGGAATTGTTGACCAAATTGTGTGTAGTATGCTTCTTCAAAGGTTTCACTTTCATTCTTTGTAGGGCAATCCTTGGTGTAGTGAGGTCCTTGGCATTTTTCACATCCAACTTGGGCAGCATATGCTTGTTCATCTCTTTTCTTCATATCTCTAATAATCTTGTCCAATTGAGCTTGTATAGCAGCAAACCCGTCAAAATTAGTGATGCTCTTAGATCTAGTAGAGGTTCCATCGTGCAATTTTTGAGAATGATCAGCAGCTTCTTGGATGGCTTTCCGAGCATTTGCTGCACTCATTTGTGGTACAGCTCCCTTTGCATCCAAGATTTGTCTAGTAGGCACGTCCAGTCCTTCATAAAATAATATTACCTCCTGCATTGTGGTTAGATAGTGTTGAGGACATTTTATCAATAAGTCTTTAAAACGCTCCCAAGCCTGATAGAGAGTTTCATCGGGCTCTTGCTTAAAGTTGTTGATAGCCTCCATCTTTTTAGCAGTTTTAGCAGGTGGACAACATCTTTTGAGGAATTTGCTCTTCAGATCATCCCATGTTTTGATTAAAACTGCTGATTCATTCCTTAGCCACTTATAGCTCCTTTAAGCGAAATTGGGAAGATTCGAAGCATAAGTTGATCATCAGAAACTCCTTCTGTAGTAAATAAATCTGCAATCTCTAGGACTTTGTCTACATATTCATTAGCATCTTCATTTTCTGTCCCACTGAAAGCATTTTCTCTTAATTCCTTGAGAAACTGACCCTTCAACTCAAAACTTTGACTTGTCGTCAAACTTTGGTCTTGCAATCCCTGAACTGTAGTCTGATCGGGTTTTGTTCATGTATTCTTCCATCATAGTTGCTTCCGTCATTGTTTCTGTTTCTACATCCTCTTCTTCTTGTTCAAAAAAATAATCAAGCTCAAATGAACTTGAATGGTCAAAGCTTGTTTGTTGGAAAGCTTTTTAAGCGAATGAAAAGCTCGTTCAGGTTCTTCATAAGGTGTAATTAAGTTCTTTGTTGAACTTCTGGTCATGCACTACCTGAAATCATCACAAAAGCATCAGCAGGATATGTTTAAGAAAGTAAAATATCAAGAAATTAGCAATGAAATCGGAATACGAAGAATTAAAAGTTGCTGATATCTGCAGGTGATGCGCCGTATCATGGAAAAAGGATACGCCGTATCTTATTACGTTAAAAATAAAATCAGACTTTTACTCGGAAAATCGATACGCCGCTTTTGAATTAGAATGTGTCGTATCTTATTAAATATCAAAAATTGATTATATTTATAAAAATTAAATGCGCCGCATAAGCAGAAGCTAATGCGCCATATTTTAGTTATGCTTAAAAATACAGGATTTTTGATTCAGTAAATGCGCCGTATCGATAAAAATCNGTAGTATGCTTCTTCAAAGGTTTCACTTCCATTCTTTGTAGGGAAATCCTTGGTGTAGTGAGGTCCTTGGCATTTTTCACATCCAACTTGGGCAGCATATGCTTGTTCATCTCTTTTCTTCATATCTCTAATAATCTTGTCCAATTGAGCTTGTATAGCAGCAAACCCGTCAAAATTAGTGCTGCTCTTAGATCTAGTAGAGGTTCCATCGTGCAATTTTTGAGAATGATCAGCAGCTTCTTGGATGGCTTTCCGAGCATTTGCTGCACTCATTTGTGGTACAGCTCCCTTTGCATCCAAGATTTGTCTAGTAGGCACGTCCAGTCCTTCATAAAATAATATTACCTCCTGCATTTTGGTTAGATAGTGTTGAGGACATTTTACCAATAAGTCTTTAAAACGCTCCCAAGCCTGATAGAGAGTTTCATCGGGCTATTGCTTAAAGTTGTTGATAGCCTCCATCTTTTTAGCAGTTTTAGCAGGTGGACAACATCTTTTGAGGAATTTGCTCTTCAGATCATCCCATGTTTTGATTGAACCTGCTGATTCATTCCTTAGCCACTTATTAGCAGCTCCTTTAAGCGAAATTGGGAAGATTCGAAGCATAAGTTGATCATCAGAAACTCCTTCTGTAGTAAATAAATCTGCAATCTCTAGGACTTTGTCTACGTATTCATTAGCATCTTCATTTTCTATCCCACTGAAAGCATTTTCTCTTAATTCCTTGAGAAACTGACCCTTCAACTCAAAACTTTGACTTGTCGTCAAACTTTGGTCTAGCAATCCCTGAACTGTAGTCTGATCGGGTTTTGTTCATGTATTCTTCCATCGTAGTTGCTTCCGTCATTGTTTCTGTTTCTACTTCCTCTTCTTCTTGTTCAGAAAAATAATCAAGCTCAAACGAACTTGAATGGCCAAAGCTTGTTTGTTGGAAAGCTTTTTAAGCGAATGAAAAGCTCGTTCAGGTTCTTCGTAAGGTGTAATTAAGTTCTTTGTTGAACTTCTGGTCATGCACTACCTGAAATCATCACAAAAGCATCAGTAGGATATGTTTAAGAAAGTAAAATATCAAGAAATTAGCAATGAAATCGGAATACGAAGAACTAAAAGTTGCTGATATCTGCAGGTGATGCGCCATATCATGGAAAAAGGATACGCCGTATCTTATTACGTTAAAAATAAAATCAGACTTTTACTCAGAAAATCGATACGCCGCTTTTGAATTAGAATGTGTCGTATCTTATTAGATATCAAAAATTGATTATATTTATAAAAATTAAATGCGCCGCATAAGCAGAAGCTAATGCGCCATATTTTAGTTATGCTTAAAAATACAGGATTTTTGATTCAGTAAATGCGCCGTATCGATAAAAATCGATGCGTCGCTTCTGTTTAATTAATTCGAAAACTGTTTTTTATTAAAATATATAATACGCCGTATCTGTGAAAACAGATGCGTCGTATGGCATTAGGGTTTCGAAAAATTTCTTTTTAAAAACAGAATACGCCGTATCTAGGGGATAGATGTGTCGTACTCGAATTATTAAACGCGTTGTATTTTAAAATTAAAACGCAATACGCCGTATCTGAGGATCAGATGCGCTGTATCGTTTGTATCAGCACAATACAACGACAGCAGTTAATGTAGAAATCTAAGAAAAATAAAAATAAAATTACAGAAAATAAAATAAAACAAAAACAAAAAATATGCTAATTACACAATGAATGCAATCTAACTAATATACAACAAAGTTAGTGGTTAGAATCTAAAAACCTAAGAAAAATCTAATTAAATTACTGATCAAATTAACAGATAATAACAATTAATCCCCGGCAGCGGCGCCAAAAAGTTGGTGCGGTCGCGATGTGTCGTTGCGGTCTAGCAGTATTAATGCTTACTCAAGTTTTAATTTATATTTAGACAACCTATCAATAACACACACACCAAACGAGCAGTGTACCCAGTCAGTATGAATATAATGGTAGGTAGAGTGTCGATCACTAAGAGTGGAACATATTATCTAGTTAACCTAATCAATATTTTAATATCCTAAGTTAGTTTTACAACCTAATCTAATGAAAGGGTTCAGCCTGAGAGACTGGCATAGTTTGGTTATATTAAACAGTAAATTAAACTAATGAGCACGAATCAGTGAATAGCAAACACGTACACAGATAGATAGTTAGAGGCATAAGAAGGCCTGTCCTGATAGTTAAGTAGCTTGTCACTTGTTTTATTGCTAGTTCTATATGAAGCGTATATAATTAAACCTCTCTCATTGGATTCTTATATCGGCGAGTAAACCCTTAATGATTACTTATGATTATCTTATTTATCTAAAGACATCAGCTTAAATAGGCGAGAAACAGGTATGGTAGCCCAGAAGACTCAGCTAAACACAGAGGTAATCAATGCACTAATATAAGTCACCAAAGACATCATCATATAGACTTTAATTGATGGGAAAGTAATTTTAAGGGGTGCGGTCTGGTGGCCGATGTCAGCCCATCAATCCTGATGAATTAAAGCGTACTATTACAATAAAATAAAATTACTTAATGAATTAAATACATGCAGGACCTTCTTACAGCTCTAATATCTTCGATTTGGGTGTGTCTTATGATGCTTCTTCAACTGAGTTTGTCTCCTTAGGGTTTTGGTGCACACAAAATTCGTCTAGGTCTTGGGGTATTTATAGTTTTTGTCAGAGGGTACGATGCGGCGCATGACATGGGCAGATGCGGCACATGTACTTAACTTCCCGTAAGGTCCAAGATTAATATATTCTGGAATATTCGTACACCGTCTTCAGATGCGGCATTGATGAGACGAAAAATGTTACGTTTTTAGGGGTCGGTTTGAGTCCTAATTCGTATGTTTTTTGTTTGGATTTCACCCAAAGTCGTTTCTTTTCTCATTTTAGGTACTTTTGAAGGGAAAATCACAAAAGAAGCATTTTCGGGCGTTTTCGGAGTGAAAAAGTGCGGAAAACAACAAAAACTCAAAAGACCTTGAAGATTACAGAAGGTGACGCCGTCACACTCTACAAGGTGACGCCGTCAGGAACAAGTGAAGTCCAGAATTGGAAAAATACTCGTGACGGGCCAGAGAGTTCGTAGTGCAATTTGGTGACGCCGTCAACCAAGGCCGTCAGATCTGGAACCAGCAATTATGACCACGTCAATCAAGGCCGTCAGGAAACCCTAATCGCCGAGCTGACGACGTCACCTATTGGGCTGACGCCGTCAGCCCGCGTTTTCTATATATATAGAACGATTTTTCTTTATTTTATATAACCTAGTGGAACTTTAGACGAATTTTGGAGTGGAGAACTTTAGGGTTAAACCCTAGTACGTGTATTACAGACCTTAGAGGGTATCCTAACCCCTCTAACTTGCATGTTTAATCCAAGATAAGTCTTTATTCATACAATATGTCTATGTGTTGTGTGATTTATGCTTGTGCTTGTCTTTCTTTCAACATGCTAGGCTAATTTACTTTGTGTTTGCTTAGATCTAATGAAACCTAACTATTGATTATCATGTGATGTGTATGTTGTGATTGTATTTGGGTGAATGTTTCATCTACGTTAGACTAGAGAAAACTGGCTAATCTCCTATACGGTAACAAGCTTGAACGTCTTTAGAAACGTGAATCGTATGTGCGTTATCGATTTTAAGGTAGTATTTCATGCATAGGTTGCTATCGGTGAGCTCATGATAGGATGCTTGACGTATCGTCATAGAGTGAGGTAGGAACTTATAGAGTTAGGGAATTGAACGCACTCCCTACGACTTGTTAGGAATACACCCGTCATCCACGCAAACTCAACATACTAATTACATGGTAAAAGATAGTTAGGGAGTAATGAAATCTAAGTAAACACTATTCTCCCACCATTGTTTGTCCCAAAACCAAAAAAATACAAAAATATAAGTAGCTTAGAAGTAGATAACTTGGGTTAGTTGACTAGCAACTAATTCCGCCCTATCCTCCAAAACCAGAGATTTTACTGCTTTCATAAAATATAAAAATACAAAAAGAATCTTCCTCCACCCTTAGACCTAGATTAGAGTAGCCTTTAGCCTAACGAACACTATTCCCTGCGAGAGAACGATCAATCCCCCGGTACTTGCCACTACACTATACTACATCGGTCAGGTACACTGCCTGGTGGGGATTGCAAGCTTCTCGAGATCCCTCGAGAGGTAAAACGTAGTGCGTGTTGCAGTCCCGCACGCATCAAGTTTTTGGCGCCGTTGCCGGGGAATAGTTATTGTTTAGGTTAATTTTTATTCTTAGATAGGTCTACTCACTAGACTCCTTTCTAGTGAGGCTTTGTTTTATTTTTCTAGGATCCCTTTAGTATATCTTCTTCTTTGTGCCTTTGTTCGTGACACCTCTTCATGAGTAATATTGATCGTTTGATCCCTGTTATTCGTGTCTTCCGCCGTAGGAATTTCCAGTTACCTTACCTGCCCCCTATTGTTGAAAACGAAAACCCACCAAACCTATCACCCAATCATCACTTTGACAACCATTCTGATATGGACGAATCTGACCATGACACCGACCATGAAAATGGCCCTTTTTACTATTCGTCGGATTCCGATGAAGACCTAGGGAATAGGGAAGTAGTTGATGACCCTGAAGGGAATGAAAGAGCTAACCCTCTAAACTATATCGACCCTAGGACAAAGATTGAGAAAGATAGTTTGTTTAACATGCAATTCCCTTGCAAAATTGGATTTAGAAGCTTTGATGCTTACCTTAATTCATCTTTGCCAATGAACATCATTTCGCGTGCTGAATACAATAAAATCTTGGCAAATGAGTTAGAGTATCAAGGGGATAATATTATTGCTAGGGCTAAGACTTTGCATGTGTTTGTGGGGAGCTTTACCTATCAAACGGACTTTATGGTTATGGAAGATCTAAGAGAGTTTATTGATAGTAACCTTACCCAAGTTGTGTTTGGGAAGCCCTTCAAAAGATTAACCAACTTAGATGAGAAACTAGTGGAAGTGTTAATTACCTTCTCAGATGGGGATGAGGATTTTGTTTATCAAATGCCCCGCGCGCACCCTAGGTATAAAATGTTTTCTATTGAGAAGTGTAATAGGTTTCCCCCCTGTGATATATTGAGTGAGAACGATATTAGAAAAGGACTTAAGTACCCCCATGAGAAGAATAATAGGTACTTCCGCGGATGCTTAGAGCTTAATGTTGATTATAAGAAGGATGAGGCGACCATTATATGGCTCACGCTTGGGTACGTGAGCATAAGCGACACTAGATGAAGGAAGGCCTCGAGTCTAGCTACAAGACTCATTAATAAAGAAAAGCGCTTCTTGGGAGGCAACCCATGTTTTGTGTGTTTTTGTGTGTATTTGTTTCCGTATGTAAATTATATTTCTTGTTATTGATTCATGCTTCAAACTAAATTGTGAAAATGCTTTATTTTGTTTTTAACTTCGCCTTAATCACATATAAAGGTAATTCGCAAAAGCTAAGTGTAAGAGACATCCAAATCGGTTAATATAGAACGAATGAACATGAATCATAACAACGAAATTAGTTTACATATTCGTAATTGTTAGAGTCAAATACTTGTATCGAGTCATAATGATTTTTTCTGCAGAATTTCCAGGAATTGAGACAAAGGTTTTCCAAAAAAATTTCCGGAAACTCAACTTAAACTTTCTGTCAGAACACTCTGACGGCGTCAGGAGTTAATATCTGACGACGTCAGGTGCAAAAATCTGGAATTTATATGTTGATTAAAGTTTACTAACGGAACTTGTATGTTTGTTAAAATCTCTCTTATGAATTCCAGGAAATCTGTAGAAAAATCATTCCACAAGCATTATATCTTACTTGCTTTCTAGGTATACGTCTATATATATATGAATAATGCCACCGATTTTACGCGAGGTTTCTTGTAGTGTTTCCATGCTAACAGGTTATTTAGGACAAGAAGATGATGCATATACTGGAAGGGAAGCTTTGATGAATTCATCAAACCCATCTAACTTTACCCCCAACTCCTCTTGGATATCACTAAGAACACACAAAAATTCATTGGAATGATAAGAAGCAAATCTATTACTGAAATATAATTGCTCCTCCATTGTCAATGATCTAAATGGAATTTCATCCGCCATGGTGACAAATGAAAATGGTTTTACGAACAAAGGTCACGAAGAAAAGATAGACTAAAGAAAACCTATAAAAATAAAATAAAAATCTCACTAGAAAGGAATCTAATGAGTAGACCTAAATAAAAATAAATTTCAAGCTAAGCAATAACTATTCCCCGGCAGCGGCGCCAAAAACTTGATGTGTGGGTTTTGCAACCTTCGCAGTAGGTTTTACCTCTCAAGGGATCTTGAGAAGCTTACAACCCCCACCAGGCAGTGTACCTGACCGATGTAGTATAGTGAAGTGGCAAGTACCGGGAGATTGATCGTTCTCTCGGGGAATAGTGTCGTTAGGATTGAAAACTACTCTAATTTAGGTCTAAGGGTTGAGGGATGATTCTTTTTGTATTTTTTATGTTTTATAAAAGCAAGTAAAAATCTCGGGTATTGGAAGAGTGGGCGGAATTAGTTGTTAGTCGACTAACCTAAATAACTACTTATGCAAATAAAAATAAAATAACAAGAAAAGTAAATGGTTGTGAAACTTATATGAGAGAAAAATGTGTTTACTTAGATTTCCTTACTCCCTAGCTATCTTTTACCGGTTAATTGGTTTGTTGTAATTGTGTGGGTGACGGGTTGTATTCCATTCGTAGGGCCGTGTACAATCTTCCCTAACTCTATAAGCTCCTACTTCACTCCTATGTCGAGCCGACTAAAAGCTCCTAACATGGGATCACTAGAATTCGCTTATGCATTAAATACAACCATATAATCGTAGTACACATCCGATTCATGTTTCTTAAGACGTTCAAGCAAGTTACCGTATAGGAGGTTAGCCAGTTTTCTTAAGCCCTAACATCGACTTCACCCACCCACAACAATCACAAACAAACCAACAACATGTAATCATTAGCTAGGTTTCATTAGATCTAAGCAAACACAAGAAAAACCTAGCCTAGCATGTTAAAGTAAAGACAAGCATAAGATATAATCAAACAACACATAGACATATTGATTGATTTGGAAGGAGACTTATCTTTAATTGAACATCAGTGTTTCAAGGGTGAAAAACCCCTGAAAATACAGTATTCTACGAACTAGGGTTTATCCCTAAAGTTCTCCCAAAAGTTGCACACTTAATGAATGAAAATTAGAAGAATATATATAGATTTTACAATCTGACGGCGTCACGATTTAGCTCGTGACGCCGTCACCTCGCCGCCAAAACCCTTCTCGGATTGCTTAGATATACTCTTGACACCGTCCCCCTTTAAATCTCTCTGGGCCGTCTCTCTTTAAGCCAAAACGTGACGGCCTACTTCCAATTACACGTGACGCCGTCACGTGTAAATCCTCCAAAATCTTTCTCGGGCGTCTAGTGTAAAAATCATCCACCTCTTTGTCAAAGCGTGATGCCATCAACTTGTAAAGAGTGACGCCGTCAGGTACCTTTTCCAGCATGGTTTTGAGACTTTGTCGTTTTCTTCACTTTTATGCTCCAAAAACGTCCAAAATGCTTCCTTTTCCAGATTTCCTCTCCAAAGTACCTAAAATGACAAAAGAAACGATTTAAGGCAATATTTGATCAAATAATTACGGATTAGGGCTTAAATGATCCCCTAAAAGCGTAACACTTTTCGCCTCATCAAATACCCTTACACTTGAGATTTGCTTGTCCTCAAGCAAATGCGCTTTTATTCCAATCAAAATATGAGCTAGGGGTTATTTAATACTAATATAAAAGTAATTACAACAAATAGTTATTCCACCCTAGTCATAACAAGCACGAAAATCATATACTAGCACCTTACAAATAGTGTTTGGATACTCTCATCTCTCGGGTGTTATAAACCTATATAACTAAATGGAAATGGAAAAATATCACTCACTACCTTTCATAGCAAATAGATTACCATAGGCTTAGGAAAGGATCAAAAACCTCCTCCACTAGGCGTAAGCACCTAAGATAAACTATCAAAGAGGGCTTTTCAAGGGTTGTAATGTTAGGTGTAGGGATATGATAAACACGGTTTTGTTGGAATAAAGGGTATTTTTAGTGGTGGCGAGTTAATTATCTTGATCAAATACATACATAAAACGAAAATAACATAAACATAAATAAAGATAAAATAAAACGGGATGGTAGTCCGTATTTTTCTACTTTTCTTTTTCTAATTTTTTTTCGTTTTTCTTGTTTTTTTTCGATTTTTTATTTTTCATACACTCTTGCCCTACCATCCAAAATAATACATCATAGGGGCCTCGGTTCTCCCCTTACACTTGAACTTTTACATACTTTACAATTAACTATTCTAATGACTCGAATTAAGATAATTGAAAAACTTGGAGTACTTTAAAATATTAACGCACATATGGGGGTAATAATTGACTTCTTCCCCATTACTCCATTACATTAGTACTTTACCCATGAGTCCCAATCGTCCCAAAACAATATGTACAAGGATATGACTCGACTTAGCAACCATGTAATCAATTAGACAATTAACTAAGGGTTTAAACAAATGTTGTCACAATAATGCACTAAAGATGAGTGCATACAAGGTAGGCTAAGGCGATTTGGGTGTACATTTGGGGTGGATTGTAAACAAATTCTTCCTTTAAGTAAAATGCTTAAAGTTAGAAACGAAAAGATAGGCTCTGAGGGGTGTACTAGGGGTATCGTGTACTAAAAATGAGTACAACGCTAAGGTGTGGGAGAATTACTTGACCAATGAAGTCAATGTAATTATAATACGGGTGTAAAACATGGGTTATCCTAATGCCTCTTATCATGTAGTAAATCTAACTACACGAATGTAGTCTCACTTGTGGATTTGGGATGGTCACTAACGCAAGTTCTAGAATCTATAAACTACCGGTACACACACAAGCACCAACAATGAATGCTTTTCCTAACAATTCTAGGGGTGAACCTCACATATTTGGGGGAAAATTTTTGAGTGGTACGGTTTTTGTGCTAGTCATACAATTCCCTATCCATGAGACGCTTATTAAGACTAAAGTTTCACTCCTATATGTTGTAAAAAATTTTAAATTTGGCGCTAAAATTGCCCTAACAAATATTTCTCTCAGTTTTATTACACATCTACCATTAAACAAAACAAAAATCAAGCGTAATAGCATTTTCTAAGGTGTCTTCATTTACCCCCTTACACTTAAACCGAACATTGTCCCCAATGTTCACATAAAAGATGTAAAAGTAAAGAAAATGAAAGAATGAAACAAATACTCCCCTGATTCGTTTGATGTGGATCGTGTGGTAACATGGTTAGATCTTCTTCCAAGATGATGTAAAAGCTTCAAGATCAAAGCGACGCCAAAAGCTTGATGTCATGAACTTGATTCCATGTTCATCTTCTTGTCCAAC
The DNA here is from genome assembly GCA_014162995.1 of Artemisia annua. Lineage (NCBI taxonomy): Eukaryota > Viridiplantae > Streptophyta > Magnoliopsida > Asterales > Asteraceae > Artemisia > Artemisia annua. The sequence continues at coordinate 95,131 of LBNU01016795.1, read as the reverse complement.
GTAACCTGTTAAACCTGAGAAAACAATCTAGGCAAACCTTTTGTAAAATCGGCGGCAAAATCTATATATGGATATAATGCTTGTGGAATGAAAGTTTTGCAGATTCCAGGACTTAAAGATGCAGTAATTTTTTATAATCTGGCAGAAAAAATAAATTTTAAAAACCTTTTTCTGGAATCAGTACCTGACGCCGTCAGCTTTTAAAGGCTGACACCGTCAGAATTGATCTCACAGAATTCTTATGTTTAGTTTCCGGAAAATTTCTGGAAAAACAATTACCTTAATTCCTGGAATCCTGCAAAATCTCATTATGACTCGATACAAGCATTTTACTCAAACAAATACTAGTATCTATGTTCATTTTACATTGCCATGATTCATGTTCAATTCGTTCTTATAAACAAATTTAGATTTCCCTTACACTTATCTTTTGCAAAATACCTTTATATGTAGTTAAGACGAAGTTAAAAACAAAATAATGTCTTTTCACAATTTAATTTGAAACATGAACCATTAACAATAAAAATAAAACATACATACGGAAACAAATAAAATCAACTAAACAAGCAAACAAAACAAATAAAGTTTGGGTTGCCTCCCAAGAAGCGCTTGTTTTTGTTCGAGTCACGAGCCTGACTCTACCCTTATTTATCGGAGATANCGAAGTTAAAAACAAAATAATGTCTTTTCACAATTTAATTTGAAACATGAACCATTAACAATAAAAATAAAACATACATACGGAAACAAATAAAATCAACTAAACAAGCAAACAAAACAAATAAAGTTTGGGTTGCCTCCCAAGAAGCGCTTGTTTTTGTTCGAGTCACGAGCCTGACTCTACCCTTATTTATCGGAGATAAGGGAGGTTTTCCCTACACTTAGGATCAAGTGCGGGTGATAGTAGCGATACACACCAACTTGATAGGAGTAGGCCACGTGAGAAAAGAGTGGGGGATGAATTGTATGATAAAGGGTTGTACTCCTTTCATCATAACCTTACCTAGTTCAATTGGGTCAATGGGTGAATTGAAATTTTCTCCTAGAAAGGGATCATCTTCTATCAATTTTGAGAGACTCCTAGTTGGGAATCCATCTTGACCTAATAAACCCGGTTTAAACCCATAATGCTTCTTGTGATCAATCATGAATGGGTGATGTAAGTATGTAAGGTCATGGTTCACTCTTATATTGGCTTCCATTCCACATGGCTTAGAGTCTACTACCTTCATCATAAAATTACTCGTACTATATGGTTTGATGGGTGGATCGGGACCTATTTCAATTCTTAAATTTTCATCCAAGGATGGAAGATTTAGTAACGGTTTTGGTTGAGGCTTCGGTTCATCAAAACTAGGAACTTCCATAGAACTAAAAGAAAGGTTATGACTACAAGTATTCAAACTTATTTCTTCTAGTTGTGTTTGGTCCAAGGGCTCTACCTCTATTGGGGTTCCTATAGTTCCTTCTACTTCTTCCGGGTAAGTCACGGGTGGTGTGTATGCCTCAAATGATGGTAGGACTTGTGGGGTACTCTGTGGGCTTGCATTATTTTCCTCATCCTTCCTTGTGTCTAGATCATCTATATCCTCATACAAAACCATCAATTCATTCAACTTATGGTTCACGGTTAGGAAGCTTTCCTCAAAAAAATTTCCAAAGGGTCTCACTAAAAGGTATTGATCCTGATAATGATCGTCTAATAGAAATTACACATGCATAGAATTCATCAAACCCATCTAACTTTACCCCCAACTCCTCTTGGATATCACTAAGAACACACAAAAATTCATTGGAATGATAAGAAGCAAATCTATTACTGAAATATAATTGCTCCTCCATTGTCAATGATCTAAATGGAATTTCATCCGCCATGGTGACAAATGAAAATGGTTTTACGAACAAAGGTCACGAAGAAAAGATAGACTAAAGAAAACCTATAAAAATAAAATAAAAATCTCACTAGAAAGGAATCTAATGAGTAGACCTAAATAAAAATCCTTTAAGTAAAATCCTTAAAGTTACAAACGAAAAGATAGGCTCTGAGGGGTGTACTAGGGGTATCATGTACTAAAAATGAGTACAACGCTAAGGTGTGAGAGAATTAATTGACCAATGAAGCCAATGTAATTATAATACGGATGTAAAACATGGGTTATCCTAATGCCTCTTATCATGTAGTAAATCTAACTACACGAATGTAGTCTCACTTGTGGATTTGGGATGGTCACTAACGCAAGTTCTAGAATCTATAAACTACCAGTACACACACAAGCACCAACAATGAATGCTTTTCCTAACAATTCTAGGGGTGAACCTCACATATTTGGGGGGAAATTTTTGAGTGGTACGGTTTTTGTGCTAGTCATACAATTCCCTATCCATGAGACGCTTATTAAGACTAAAGTTTCACTCCTATATGTTGTAAAAAAATTTAAATTTGGCGCTAAAATTTTCCTAACAAATATTTCTCTCGGTTTTATTACACATCTACCATTAAACAAAACAAAAATCAAGCGTAATTGTATTAGAAGTAGATAACTTGGGTTAGTTGACTAGCAACTAATTCCTCCCTATCCTCCAAAACCAGAGATTTTACTGCTTTCATAAAATATAAAAATACAAAAAAGAATCTTCCTCCACCCTTAGACCTAGATTAGAGTAGCCTTTAGCCTAACGAACACTATTCCCTGCGAGAGAATGATCAATCCCCCGGTACTTGCCACTACACTATACTACATCGGTCAGGTACACTGCCTGGTGGGGATTGCAAGCTTCTCGAGATCCCTCGAGAGGTAAAACATAGTGCGTGTTGCAATCCACGCGCATCAGGCATAACTTGATTCTATATGCGGCGCATGTCCTTCAGTGTCTGATGCATGGGTTTTGCAACCTTCGCAGTAGGTTTTAACTCTCAAGGGATCTTGAGAAGCTTACAACCCCTACCAGGCAGTGTAGCTGACCGATGTAGTATAGTGAAGTGGCAAGTACCAGGGGATTGATCATTTTCTCGGGGAATAGTGTCGTTAGGATTGAAAACTACTCTAATAAAAGCAAGTAAAAATCTCGGGTATTGGAAGAGTGGGCGGAATTAGTTGCTAGTCAACTATCCCAAATAACTACTTATGCAAATAAAAATAAAATAACAAGAAAAGTAAATGGTTGTGAAACTTATATGAGAGAAAAATGTGTTTACTTAGATTTCCTTACTCCCTAGCTATCTTTTACCGGTTAATTGGTTTGTTGTAATTGTGTGGATGACGGGTTGTATTCCTTTAAACCATTCGTAGGGCCGTGTACGATCTTCCCTAACTCTATAAGCTCCTACTTCACTCCTATGTCGAGCCGACTAAAAGCTCCTAACATGGGATCACTAGAATTCGCTTATGCATTAAATA